>PVKP010016698.1:0-47630 GCA_004027715.1 Plecturocebus donacophilus
CACCAACAGTGTAAAAGTGTTCCTATTTCTCCACATCCTCTCCAGCATCTGTTGTCTCCAGATTTTTTAATGAACGCCATTCTAACTGGTGTAAGATGGTATCTCAATGTAGTTTTGATTTGCATTTCTCTAATGACCAGTGATGATGAGCATTTTTTCATATGTTTATTGGCCTCATGTATGTCTTCTTTTGTAAAGTATCTGTTCATATCCTTTGCCCACTTTTGAATGCGTTTGTTTGTTTTTTTTTTCTTGTAAATCTGTTTTAGTTCTTTGTAAATTCTGGATATCAGCCCTTTGTCAGATGGGTAGACTGCAAAAATTTTTTCCCATTCTATTGGTTGTCAGTTCACTCTAATGACTTTCTTTTGCAGTGCAAAAGCTGTGGAGTTTGATTAGGTCCCATTTGTCTATTTTGGCTTTTGTTGCCAATGCTTTTGGCGTTTTGGTCATGAAGTCCTTGCCTACGCCTATGTCTTGAATGGTTTTGCCTAGATTTTCTTCTAGGGTTTTTATGCTATTAGGTCTTATGTTTAAGTCTTTAATCCATCTGGAGTTAATTTTAGTGTAAGATGTCAAGAAGGGGTCCAGTTTCTGCTTTCTGCACATGGCTAGCCAGTTTTCCCAACACCATTTATTAAACAGGGAATCCTTTCCCCATTGCTTGTTTTTGTCGGGTTTGTCAAAGATTGGATGGTTGTAGATATGTTGTGTTGCCTCTGAGGCCTCTGTTCCGTTCCATTGATCTATATCTCTGTTTTGGTACCAGTACCATGCTGTTTTGATTACTGTAGCCTTGTAGTATAGTTTGAAGTCTGGTAGTGTGATGCCTCCTGCTTTGTTTTTTTTGTTTAGAATTGACTTGGTTATGCGGGCTCTCTTTTGGTTCCATATGAAGTTTAAGGTGGTGTTTTCATTTTTTATTGCTGTGAGGTACTCACTTGTAAGAAAACAGCACAGTTTGTTTACGTACTTTTACTGCTGAAAAATATTTTGGTTGTTTCTAGGTTTTGACTATTATGAATATGCTGCCACAGCATTCTTTCATGTGTCATTTGGTGCACATAGGCATGCATTTGTTTCTGGTATATATATAAATAAAGTAAGAAAGATAATATTATCTTAGAAGGTTGAGATGTGAGGTTTAAATATTGTGTGGGTAAAATAATATTTATCCACATAATATTTGGCTCATACCAGGTGACCAGTGTGGATCATTTGACTATGTTTGTTTCTTCTGTCTTTTCCTTTCTTTGATCCATCTTTCTTCTTCCCTCCATTCATTCCCTCCTCTCTCCCTCCTTTTCATCTTTCCTCTAACCTCACCCTTATATATATATACCCTGAGTCTCCTTCCTGCCCTCTACCCTCCTCCCTGCCCCCATATATACATATATGTGCATATATATATATATATATGCAGTGGAATTCCTGGGTCATAGAGTATGATCCATTATCAGGTATTGTGAAACTATTTTTCACTGTGGTTGTGCCAGTGTACCAATGTATCCAGCAGTGTAGTGCAAGGTAATTTCTTAAGTTCTTCAGCCTTGCTCATAGTTAATATTGTCGTGCTTTTAGATTTTAGCTATTTTGAAATGTGTAATGTGGTATCTCGTGGTTTTAATTTGCATCTCCTTGATTACTGATGAGATTGAACACTTTTTCCCTCAAATACTTATTGACTTGTTTTTGGGGGAATTATGTGTGTGTGCACATGTGTGTGCCCTGTGGTGCAAGATTTTTGATGGTTATATGTATGTGTCTATTTTTACGTAGATACCTACAGCTCCACCTATATCTATCTATTACAAATCTGTTCTCTGTGGCTCACATTTTATTCTCTTAATTGTGTCTTAATTGTCTCTGAATTGTGCATACCTCTATGGACACTTGGTGTGTAGCAAAAGTGGCACTGCAGACCAGTGGGGGAAATGAGATTTTTTTCAATACATATCACTGTATCAATTTGAGATCCATGAGAAAATAAATGAAACATCTTATGACCCTGGGCTGGGGAAAGCTTTCTTAAACAAGACACCAAAGTCCTAATCTCATAAAAGAAAATAATATTGATTACTAGAATACATAACAACTAAGAAATTAGAGGATGCCTTTGTCCTAAGAAGAAGAAAATGATTGATTTTCTGAAACTTTATAATACTGCAATTCTATGATATTGAGTCAATTATGGGAGAATCTTATTGCTATCACTGGCATCCTCCAATTATGCCTTAAAAATTACCCAATGTTAGGTATTCCTTTATAGCAACACAAACAACACTAATACAGGAACCTTATTCTCTGATTAGAGGGGCTTTGGTTTCAAGAGTGTGTGGCAAACTTCACTGTTTTTTTCTGTGTTCTCTTACCACTGGACCTCAACACAGATACAGAGTGTGGGAGAGTTGGGTAAAGTCTCAGCATTCTGGCCAGAGGACTAACAAGGAAAGCTCCAGGGGATTTGAAATTATCAGGGGGTTCACAGAGAAAGAATTGCTCAGGAAGGCAACCCCATGAAGTTGTTTTTGGACTCCTAGACTTATCCCTGACTGAGCATATGTATTTCTGATCCCAGACAATATACCAAAGACTTTGAGAATAGAACTGTGGTATAGACCACTGCCCAGGTCCCAGACTGTTGACTGGGTAGAATAAACATGGTTCAGATCCAAATAATTCTTCAAATTCTTGTAAAGTGGAACCTGCATTGAAACCATAAGCCACAGAAGGCTGGTCAGAGCTTAGAGCCAGAACTAAATTAGATTGACTTCTGGCAAAAACAAAAATAGCAACCAACATTGTCTATGAGATTTAAATAAAACTCAGCATTTCATTACCTAATATTCAAAGTGTTCAATATACAACCCCAAATCACTTGACATACAAAAGTCCAGAAACTAACTTAGGAAAGAGAATCAATAGACTGTCTTGTAATGTGAGAAGACACAATTTTTAGAGTTATCTGACAAAGACTTTAAAATAACTATAATCGATGTAGTCCAGGAAGTAAGGACAAACATTCTTGAAACAAATGAAAACATAGAAAATCTAGGTAGAAAATATATGATGTAAATATATGATGTAAAGAAAGAGCAAATGGAAGTTTTAGAACTGACAGAATAACAAACAAAAACCTCACTGGGTGACCTAAACAGCATACTGGAGATGTTAGAGGAAAGAGGCAGCGAACTTGAAAATAGATCAAAAGAAACTATCCAATATGAGCAAAAGAGAGGAAAAACAAAGCTTCAAGGAACTGTGCAAAAACCTCCAGAATCTAAGATTTGTAATCAGAGTCTTGGAGAAAGAAAGAGTGCAGTGCAGAAAAAATATCTGAATAAGCAATAGTTAAATTTGAATAAGTAATAATTAAATTTTAAAAATATGTTTTAAAAGGTACAAACTTGTAGATTCAAGAAGCTCAATTAATCTCAAAAAAGATAAACAAAAATGAATTTATATTCATATATGTCATAATCAAAATGCTAAAATCCAAAGATAAAGTTTGAAAGCAGAGAAAAATGAAGCATTAAAGAGAAATGGTTTTGATTTATAGAGGAATGATTCCTGATCATAAATTTTAGAGGGGAACTGTGTTTTTAAAGAGCTGAGAGAAAATATTGTCAACTCAGTTTTCTATATTCAGCAAAAATACCCTTCAATAATAAAGGGAGAAATAAAGACATTTTTAGGTGAAGGAAAATTTACTGCCAGCAAACATGCAGTAAAAAAACATTAAATGAAGTTCTTAAGACCCAAGTGAAATGATATGAGATGGAAACATACAACATCAGAAATGAAGGAAGAAGAAACTAAAAATATCTGGGTAAATATAATAGACTAGGGGTCAGCAAACTATAGCCCACATACCAAATTCAGCTCACCATCTATTTGATTAATATAATTTTATCGAAACACAGTTATTCTCATTTGGTTATGTATTGTCTTTAGCTATTTTCACTCTGTAAGCACAGAGTTGAATAGTTGTGACAGACACTTTATAGTCTGCAAAGCCTGAAGTATTTATTATCTGGCCCTCAGCAGAAAAAGTTTGCTGAATCCTGTAATAGATTGTTATTTGCTTGAATTCTTTAAAATATGTTTGTTGGTTGAAAACAAAGATATAGCATTGTTTGGGGTTTTGAAAGTGTGTAAATGTAATATGTAAGATAACTACAAAGTAAAGGGAGAGTAAAGAGACCAATCTGAGGGTAGGTTTCCTACATTTCAATTGAAGTGGTCAAGTATTGATTTTAAGTAGACTGTGAAAAATGAGCTATGTAATACCTTGAGCAACCAATAAGAAAAATTACAAACAGTTATAGTACAAAGGCAAAATAGATAAATTATCATATGAAAAATTGTTTAGGCAACCCAAAAGGGAAAAGAGCAAACAGTAGAATGGTAAATAGATGGAACAATCAAATCCTGATACATCAGTAATTACACTACATACACATTACATAAGCAGAGCCATTCAAAGATAGAGATTGTCAAAATGAATGAAACCAAAAATGATCAGTGATTTCTGTTTCTGTAAAGATAAAGTAGACATGCTTCTCCCTATTCTTTCACCTAATTATAACGAATAACCCTGAACATTTTATAAACAAACAGAAGAGACTGAGATAACCAGACAGATTGGCTAGGGGCCTTGGGACCCAAGGAATGACATGCTTATAAGTTACTTGAGTTTTCTTTTTGTCACATATATCCTAGACTAGGATATTTTGCACAAGGAGCTAGCAGCCCAGAAATATCAACAGGCACAGAAATTTTTAAAAAGCCGCAACAAAAGCCTACCTTTTCTAGCCAGAGGGTCAGCAAATGTCCAGCCTAAAAAGACGGAAACTCTCAGAAAACAACCACTCTACCCCAGTCAGGAACACCAGGAAAAAAACCATCAAAGCCCAAGAGGAGAATATAGATTTCCATTCTCATATTGCCATAATTCCTTCCATCCTCTGTCATAGTATTGCTAGAGAAGAATGAGTAGGGAGTTGGGACTTCCATCCCTGCTGGGTGTCAATTAGTTGCCCACTGCCCCCAGCAGCTTCTGTAAAGATAAGGTGGGAACCCGGTCTGCCACCTGTATCACACCCTAGCCTATCAACAATTACATTAAGCATAAATAGTCTAAATACACCAATACAAAGATCATCAGAGAGCATTAGAACAAACATGACTCAACTATGTATCATCTACAAGAAACTCAATTAAAAAATATAATAATATTGGCAGGTAGAAAATAAGATGGAAAAATATTGTGTAAACATTAATCCAAAGAAAGTGAATGACTACATAAATATCAGGTAAATAAACTTCAGAGCAAAGAAAATTACCAGAGATAGAGAGAACCATTATGCAATGATAAGATGGTCAATCCACCAAGAAGATGTAGCAAACCTAAAAATTAAAATGTATATGCACAAAACGATAGAGCTGCAAAATATTTAAAGCAAAAAGTGATAGAACTGAAAGAAGCAACAGACACTTCCTCAATGATAGTGGAAGAATTCAACATCCTTCTCTCAACAAGTGATGGGAAAACCAGACAGAAAAATCACTAAGGATAGAGATCTTAACAATATCATCAACCAACAGAATGTAATTGACATTTATAGAACACTCCCACCAACCTCAGTAGAAGATGTATTGTTTTCAGGTGCCCAGAGAACATATACAACAAGATAGACCACATCCTGGACTGTAAGACAAACTTTAACAAATTTAAAAGAATGGAAATTATACAGAGTGTGTTCACTGACTATAGGGGATTCAAGATAGAAATCAATAGCAGAAAGATAATGGGAATATCTGCAAACACCTGAAAACTAACCAACACATTTCTAAATAATTCTGGTTTAAACAGGAGATCTCAAGAAATTTTTTAAATACAATGAACTGAGAGAAAATGAAATAAGATATATCAAATTTGTGGAACCCAGCTAAAGCAGTTATGAGAGGGAAAATTATAGCACTACATGATTATATTATAAAAAATGAAAAGTCTTAAATGCATAATCTGAACTTTGACTTCAAGAAACTTGGAAAAGGAGAGCAAAATAAATTCATATTTAAAAATTCCGTGTATTAGGGATAGACGTATACATAAAGGGGAGTTTATTAAGGAGTATTGGATCACATGATCCCAAGTTGAGGTCCCACAATAGGCCGTCTGCAAGCTAGGAGCAAGGAAACCAGTCAGAATCCCAAAGGTGAAGAACTGGAGTCTGATGTTCGAGGGCAGGAAGCATCCAGCATGGGAGAAAGATGTAGTCCGGAAGACTAAACCAGTCTTGTCTTTCCACATCCTTCTGCCTGCTTTTATTGTGGCCGTCCTGGCAGCTGATTAAATTGTCCACCCCGATTGAGGGTGGGTCTACCTTCCCCAGCCCACTGACTCAAATATTAATCTCCTTTGGCAACACCTTCACAGACATACCCAGGGACAATATTTTACATCCTTCAATCAAGTTGACACTTAATATTAACAAGTCCACCCCTTGTCAACTTGACCCCATACACATCTCCTAAAATCATACATAATCTTCACATAAAGACAGTGATAAAGTCATAATTATGCCTAACGTAATACAGGTATGCTTTGTACAACCAGAAACGTGCCAATCCCCGGCCCAAATGCTATTACATGAAGTTAACAACACTTAAATGCTCATATGAAGTCAATAAATCTTATGTCACATGATAAAGGAAAAAGAAAGGAAATAAAATGAAGGTATTTTCTTAGTACAAGTGTATACATGCACAGACTTGTTCTTAACAAAATGAGGAATCGCTCGTGACACTACAGTCCTGGTTTCTGCAACTGGGTGCATGGTCATAGCTGGTATTGGTGACTAACAGACTAAAACATTCCTCTAAAGAAATCTCCACTGGGGACTCACTAGAGAATTCCACCGAATATTTGAAAAGGAATTAACAGCTTTTTTGCACAGTCTCTTTCAGAAAATAGAGGAAGGGGGAAAACTTCCCAATTCATTTCATGATTTTATAAAGTCAGCATTACCCTGGTCTTCAAACCAGATAAAGACAGTACGTACATATACTGAAAAAGATAGAAGAAGAGAAAAGAGGTATGTTGGGAGAGTTTGAGAGTTCTGAGACTTGACACCAAAAATACAATTTATAAAAGGAAAAATTAATAAATTAGACTTTATCAAAGTTAAAACTTTTGCTCTTGAAGAGATCATTTTAAGAGAATAATAGACAAACTACAGACTGGGAGCAAATATTTGCACATTATGTGTCTAAGGACTACCATCTGGTTTTTCTCTCAATTGTTGAGAGAGGGATGTTGAATTCTTCAGCTACCATTGAGAAAGTGTCTGTTTCTTCTTTAAATTCTGTCACTTTTTGCTTTAAATATTTTGTAGCTCTATCATTTTGTACAAACATTGCAGTTTTATTGTGTGTGGTTTTCTTTGTATTTATCCTGCTTGGGGTTTGTTGTGTCTCTTGAAAAATATGACGTGATGTCTTTTGTCTGAGACAATTCTTATGCTGTGTTTTGCCAGTTTCCAGTAATTAAAAACATGCTTTTATGGATGAATAAAGGCTGTGAGTCTTTTCTAAGGGAATTGGCTAAGACATGTTTACTTTCCATGTTCTGCATGTATCTTTACATCTACACAGTTGTAAGTATGAAAACAAAACATAGCAATTGTATATGGCATTTCCCTTGTATTTCACACTAAATGATCACTACCTGGTTCTCATGCTCAGGATCCACTGATTATCATTTAATATACGCTGGACCAATTTTAGTATAAGTTTTACTTCATAACTAAACATTTGTCAGGGTGAAGGCAGTGAGCCATTCTCCTCTGACCTTTATAATCTAAGGACATTGGATAGTGGGTAATATGGCAGTCTGCTGCTCTTCTATAAACACTAATCTGTTATTTTTTATTTCCTGGGCACAGTTTTCCAAGCACTTCCATATGCTCTGTCTCACGTGTCCTTATAATGTCCCTTTGAATTTGTCGAGCTTGGCTCCATTTTGCAGATATTGTGTCTCAGGCAAAGAAATCAAATGATGGAATAAGGATCCAGAGGTATAAATCTCATTTCACCCCATTCTGGAACTTTCCCTAGGATACTTCTGTTTCTGTCTTGGAGTGCCTATTGTATATCCTCCAAGTTATCTAAACGGTTCTATGCTATTCTAGATCCAAAATATAGTCTGTCATGGACACAAGAAGTGGCCCGGCAAGAGACAAGGCTGAGCTCCTTTGTCCTCCTTCTGTGCTGTTCTGTCAACTACATACAAGAGAGGACATTGTTATCTGATTGGCAAAAGGAAGGGGTTGCATCTTCTTCCCAGGGAGGATGCTGCCTTGTAATGTCACAACAGACGTTCCAGCATGATCCGTTTTATAAGTCTATTTGGTTGACTTCTTCTCTTGCAGTGGACTCAAAAATTGGGATGAATTGTCTGTGAATCCTATAAGGAGCCTGGAGGTGGTGAAGAGAATGCCAAGTGGCGTTTCCATAAGCCTTGACCATCAGGAGACAGCTTACCTTGACGAATCTTGATCATGTCTTCTGACCACTTTGGGCAGTAAAAGAACAAGGTAAGAGTGGGAGCAAAATGGTGGGCGCTGAGGCACATGCTTGGAGGGCAAATACATGGAGACTATGAATAGAACATTAGAGTCCCTGCCAAGATAAAGCAGACTTATATGGGACAGTCATTCCTTCAAGAATATTGATGGAGTTTTCAAGGCAGAACCGTGGGGGTGCAGGGAATACAACCATAAATCAGATAAAAATATCCCCTGCTTGCAGGGTGCCTACAGCCTTGTTGCCAGGGTAGGGGGTGGGTACAGTTAATAAACACAGTTGCAAAACTGCACACCAAGTTTCTCAATAGGAGAAGTATAGGTTGCAAATGGTGCACATAGAAGGTCATCCTAACCCAGTGTGAGGGGGTCGCAGAAGGAATTCTGGACTAGTTCTGTCTAAGCTGAGCCTCAAAGGAGACTTGGACACTAGTTAGGTTAGTAGATGTGGGGTGGAACCGAGGGAAAAGCAGGTGCAAGAAAAGCATGATGTTTCAAAAGAACTAAAGTTACTGCAGTGTGATGTGATTTCAGCTATGACTTTAGCATACAGGATGGAGAAAAAAGTTCTCTAGGCAAAACCTAGTATTATTTTGGTAAACTGTGCTCAAGTGCATTACCTGAAATTCATAGCATCTGCATGAATGGACCTGCTGCCTTCCCTTTACTAGTGTGCTCAGGTAGGAATCCCGACTGCATATAGAGGCAAGAACGTACAGGTTAATGCAGACTTCTGCATTAAATGCATTGAGTGGCAAAATGTGAGTCGGCCCCCTCACTGAGGCAGACAGTGCCCTCAAGTGGAAATGAGGATGAGTGGTCCTTTTGAGCCTCGCTAGCCCCAACTTGTATATGCAGTAAATATGCATTTTTTTTTTTTTTTGCCATTTCCCTGTGAAACTGCAGTCAGCTGATGGTCAGCAAAGTCTGCTGAAATTCTGAAACCAAATAATGTAAGGAGTGTTCTCATTTCTATGAAGAACTGACTTGTTTTATTATCTAAATCTGAATCCAAGTAAGTTTTCAGGTTGAGAGATTGAGAAAAATTATAAAAGACAACAGAAAAGAGGTTGAGAAATAATGAAAAAGGAAAATGTTTTGTTATTTCTCTTTCAATTCCACCTTCAGAACATTAGTTTAGCTTTGGCTAGTGGAAGGGAATTAGTAAGTGGATCTGCTGATTTAAACAATGTTAACAGTGGAAAGTTGAGTTCTTCTCGACTTCTCTAACTACACATTGGGCAGTAGCTCAGAAACGTAACTTTGAAGTGCTCCCAAGTGTGCATTCGGCCTGGGTGTTCATGTGTTTGGGATCAAGACAGAATAAGGAGGTGTGTGTTAGAGAGAAGATGCCTGTGTCTTACGTTGTAATGCCCCAGGACCTGGGCAGCTCTCGTATCTGCGCAGTTTCATCTCCTATGCCAGGAGGAAAATTGGTGTCT
This sequence comes from Plecturocebus donacophilus, assembly GCA_004027715.1. NCBI lineage: Eukaryota > Metazoa > Chordata > Mammalia > Primates > Pitheciidae > Plecturocebus > Plecturocebus donacophilus. Next base: position 10,031 of record PVKP010016698.1, read on the forward strand.
TTTGCCAAAATGCGTTGTGATTTTGAGGTTATTCAATTTCATTTAGCAGTTTTATAAATATTTCAAAGTTTAAGAATATGCTCAATGAAATTAAAATGCTTTCAGTGACACAAGATGCTGAAATAGATAGCTACCCCTTGTCTCTAAATAAGGCGGCAAGTTTGGGGAAATGACCTGTGTTACTCCTCACAGTCCCCTAGGTGGTGCTGCTGTGACACCTATTGGCTAGACAGTTTTTTTTAGCACTTAACTATCAAACCAAATATTTAACTTATTAAATGTCTTATACTTATGGTTAATTGCTAATATAATATTATTGATAATTTATACCATCACATTTACATTAGATTCTCCTAATAATGAGGCTATATTTATAAATTACACAACAGATTAATTTTAAGGGTTGGAATAAATGTAGTTTTCTGGTTATTATTTAATAGAGTCAAAAACTTTTATATGTGGCCGATTTTTTCCACACACATTAAAAGTGACTATATAATTAGCTCTCCCTTACCTCTGCTTGCATTGGGTAAAATGGTACTTTGAACTCAGTAGGAGCCAAATTAATGTTTATCAAAGGACTTAATTCTTTTCTCAGTTTCCCTATCTATTGTTCATTGAAGATGAGATAGTTATTGGATTAAGTTTTTTAAAACTCTAGTCACACATTGCTGCTTATCTTGGCTAACAAAAAGAAAGGGAGGCCATTTTTTCTTTATTTCTGGACATGGCCTGAAGAATACATATAAAATCACTTTATTTTAAAAGCAAATTGGTTTTTGAGGCCGGTTCCATTGAAATGCAAGAATGGTATGAAAAAGTGTGTTTGATAATTGCTCAAATCTTAATCAAGATTTTATTAAAATCAATATTTGATATGCTGCTCAATTTAATTAAATTAAACCACAGAGAAATGAGGAATAAATGAGCTTGAAAATCATAAATGAGCTTGAAAATCAATCACAGGATAAAGTGTGTTTCATTTTGTTAGTTTAACACAGGAAATGTTGGGTTAAGCAATTGCTGACCATGAGAGAAACAAATAAAATCACTGCTTTGGTTTATGCAATATGAGCCTACTTTTCATGCCAGGCACTGTGCTAAACATAGTCTACATGTGTCTTAATTAATTTTGAAGCAAAATCCTGTGAGGTCGGTCTCCGCCCAATTACAATTCAGGACCAGGTGTGAGCCAGGATGGCCGTTCCAATTGATAAATGGATTATCATTGATAAATGATAATGGAATTATCATTCCATTGATAAATGGCAGACTTAGTTGTAAATATAACGACCAAGCCTTTCCTACTACCTCAAATTTGTTCATAAACAGGAGGAAAATGCACAGTTTATGATTAAGTTTAGAAAAGGGCATTGGTGGTAATTTTCTTCCCCACAAAACGTGTAGCTTTATAGGTAAGTAGTTAGAGGGGGAGGGGACCGAAATTAAAAAGCATGAGAGTTGACTTAGAAGCTCCAAGTCCCAAAGACTGCAAAAAAACAAAATAGGGGGAGGTGTTATTTTTCTGGATAGACATAGAATATAATTATTTACCATATAATTTATGCTTATTGAGAGCAGCACAGGTTTATGGCTTCAGTAACAAAGTGTTTTAATTGGGATTAGCTAATGAAAAAGTGGTGGAACTGGCAAGGGAGAAGGTAGGAAAATGTGATTTGAGTTGAGGTGTTTCTTCTCATGGGATTCTAACAAAAGGGTTAGTGTTATGCACTGCGGCAAGAATCGTACTTTTAATTAGGCCTTCAGAGTTTGTGTCTGCATTCTTGGTTCTAAGGAGTCTTAGTCACCCAAAGAATCTACTCTAGGAAACTAGCAAAATTCTTGTTAAATACCACTGGCAATGAGAATGAAATGGCAGCTTCCTAAAAAAAAAAACACTCCCTCATTTGTATTCATTGTTTGTGTGGTGGGATGGAAATTAAAAATCAACAACAATCACAACCACACAACTGTGCAGCTTCCCTACTCCAGGCTGAGAAGAATTTTGTTTTCAAGCCATACTGCTTTCTAAACTTTGGTCATTCATGTTTCACGTTTACAATTTTTGCTATGTCCCTGTACTTCTTGTATTACTTAACATTTTCTTTAAAAATGGCTCATTAAAAAAATTAAAATTAAGTACATTTATTTTAGAAAAAATACGTAAGTAGGAAACTAGAGTCACTTGCCCTGAGAAGGGTATTTGTGAAAAGAAAGAATGAAATCAAAACAGTGTTGGCCGGGCACAGTGGCTCACGCCTGTAATCCCAGCACTTTGGGAGGCCAGGGTGCGCGGATCACGAGGTCAAGAGATCGAGACCATCCTGGCCAACATGGTGAAACCCCATCTCTACTAAAAAAATACAAAGATTAGCTGGGCATGGTGGTGCACGTCTGTAATCCCAGCTACTTGGGAGGCTGAGGCAGGAGAATTGCTTGAACCCGGGAGACGGAGGTTGCAGTGAGCCGAGATCGTGCCAGTGCACTGCAGCCTGGCATCTGGACACAGAGCGAGACTGTCTCAGAAAAAAAAAAGAAAAAGAAAAAGAAAAAGAAAGAAATCAAAACAGTGTTATTGAATTTTAACTTCAGGAAAGTGTCCAGAGGTCTTAAAGACATACTTTCACCACACTGAGACTTCTTCTGTGATCATAACTGAGTTATAAAAAAAGACTTGAAAGGGAACAGTTGTCTCATTATGTGAATCAGTTTTTATCCAACAAAGTATCTATGTACCACCTAAGGTTATGTTTTCTAATCAAAGCTTCATCCTCCAAGCATGTCTTTGTCTGCTAGTCATTGGAATCTCTCACCCCTCACCTTTTTAGCTCTCCAACTTCCCCACAATGATATTTAAACCTTGGTTTCTCTCCATCTAATTCCATTTACCTTATGTCTAAACATTTAGAGAATCCTGTTAAGATTGGAGTTGGGGGCAGATTACAAAATGAGTTTCTATTGTTGGTTAACAGAACTTTTCTTCATATATGCTGTTTGAGATCATGTTTTCTCTAATAAGATATGATACATTTCCAACTGTAATAAAAGTATGTTTGTTTTCTTTGGTTTTTTTTTTTTTTGAGACGGAGTCTTACTCTGTGGCTCAGGCTGGAGTGCAGTGGCACAATCTTGGCTCACTGCAACCTCTGCCTCCTGGTTCCAAGCAATTCTCCTGCCTCAGCCTCCTGAGTAGCTGGGATTACAGTTGTGTGCCTCCATGACCAGCTAATTTTTGTATTTTTAGTAGAGACGGGGTTTCACCATGTTGGTCAGGCTGGTCTCGAACTCCTGATCTCGTGACCCTCCCACCTCTGCCTCCCAAAGTGCTGGGATTACAGGTGTGAGCCACTGTGTCCCCCACTCTTACCCTTCTTGAGGCAACAAAACTGCTGGCTGTCATCCTGTTTTATATATTCTTCCAGAGATAGTTTGTGTATGTGCAAGTCTACAAGAATCTATACGACCCTCCTTACATTATTTTATTTTACTTTATTTGGGCTCAGGGGTACATGTGCACGTCCTGCATCCTGCAGGATTGTTGCATAGGTACATATATGCAATGGTGGTTTGCTGTCTCCATCCCCCCACCCCTCATTGCCTACATCAGCCATTTTTCCCAGTGTTATTCCTCCCCATGCTCCCTGCCCCCCGCTCCACCTCCCCACCTAGCCCTGTGAGTGTTGTTCCCCTCCCTGTGCCCAGATGTTGTCATTGTTCATCACCCGCCTATGAGTGAGAACATGCAGTGTTTGATTTTCTGTTCTTGTGTCACTTTGCTGAGAATGATGGTTTCTAGGTTCATCCACGTCTCTACAAAGGACACAAACTCATTGTTTTTGATGGCTGCATAGTATTCCATGGTGTATATGTGCCACATTTTTTTTTTTCCAGTCTATCATTGATGGGCGTTTGGGTTGGTTCCACGTCTTTGCTATCGTAAACAGCGCCGCAATGAACATACGTGTGCATGTGTCTTTATGATAGAATGATTTATAATTCTTTGGGTGTATACCCAGTAATGGGATTGCTGGGTCAAACGGAATTTCTATTTCTAGATCCTTGAGGAATCACCACACTGTCTTCCATAATTGTTGAACTAATTTACATTCCCACCGACCGTGTAAAAGTGTTCCTTTTTCTCCATATCCTCTCCAGCATCTGTTGTCTCCAGATTTTTTAATGATTGCCATTCTAACTGGTGTGACATGGACTCTCCTTAAATTTCACACACAGAAGCACACTCTACATGTCATGCTACACTTCATTTTTTTAAAACACAACAATTTTTTAGTATATAGTTTTATATTAGTATATGTAGCCTTAGTCTTTTGAATACTGTATAGAGGTACTCTATGCATGTACTCAGTTCTCCTTTGATGGACACTTGATTATTACTCTTTCCTCTACAAACAATGCTGGAATATCCTTGTATAATTATCTTTGGGCTTATAATGATCATTAAGAAATAAATACATCTAATGCTGAACGCTACTCACTCAAATGGATGGAATTCTAATTATTAGAATTGGAAAGGACAAACAGTCGCATTTCTTTCATGAGTTCTTTTCTTTTCCTTTTTTTCAACTGCAATATAAATTCGTATTTGTTGTGGCACCCTGCACATTACCAAGCGTCCCGATTTGCACAGGAAGTTTGCAGGCTCTGAGTTATGCTTGTTAACATTTGTCCAATACTATTAATTAATTCTTCCTCACTATGATCACATTTGAAATTAGTTGTATGGTTTGGTGCTTAATTCCTATCTCTATTAGTGGATGAAAAGGTTCATGAGGCTGGAAAGGGACTATGGCTGTCTGTCTTGGGCACTGCTGTGTCTCTGTCTCCTAGGGCACACTGGATACACTGCAGTTCTTCAATAAATATTCACAGATGAAGGAATGAAAAACATACACATTAAATTTAGTTTGCTTGCTTGTTATGGACTGAATTTATCTCCCCATCCCCGAACCCATACGGTGAAGCTCAAACCCCCAGTGCGACTGAATTTGGAGATAGGGCCTTTACGGAGATAATGAAGGTTTAAGGAGATAATAAAGGTTAAAGGAGATTATATGAGTGGAGCTCTAATCCTGTATGACTGATGTCCTTATTAAAAGGGGAAGAGATACCAGAGATCTCTCTCTCTCCACCACATGTGGACACAGTGAGTAGGTGGCCATCTACAGGCTGAGAAGAGAGGCCTTGCAAGAAACCAACTTGTCAGCACCTTGATCTTGAACTTCTACCCTCTGGAGCTATGAGAAAATACATTTCTGTTATTTAAGCCACGCAATCTGTGGTATTCTACTGTAGCAGCACTAGCAGACTACTAAATACCCCAGAAAGCTAACTTAGGTATTAAGCAACTAAATGGATAAAATGCATATTACAGGTAGGAAAAAAAAAGCTCTTACCTTTTACTCACTGAGCATTGCTCATTGACTAAGGTTATTGTGGAGCTTAGGTGGACTTTGTGTTCTTTATATATTTTTTTCCCACCTTTGTTTCTGTATTTCTGGCGACAGAGATGCTAGCATCTAACCTGTCTTCACAGTGAAGCCTTGTTGCATATGATACTTTCAATACCAGGCATCTAACTTCTTAATTCAGAACAACTGCTGGAAATATGGGGGCCATTCTTTTTTTTTAACTTCTATTTTAAGTTCAGGAGTACATGTGTAGGAGGTGCAGGTTTGTTATATAGGTAAATGTATGTCATGGGTGTTGGTTGTACAGATTATTTCATCACCCTGATGATAAGCTTTATATCCATTAGTTATTGTTCTTGCTTCTCTCCCCTCTCCCAACCTCCATCCTCTGACAGGTCCCAGTGTGTCTTGTTCCCCTCTATGTGGGGAACCACTCTTAGCTGGAAAGTTGACAATGCAATCCTTTTGTAGATAGGGAGTTTTATTTTGAGTGTGATGTGCTGGAGGGTTGTCTTTCTCCTGATTTTGTTGGTAGTTTTAGCATTTGGCATGAATGGCTCTCCTTCTAGCTATTTGTCCATGGTGGGGAGATACCCTTATTGATTGACAAGTCTCCTGATAGTATTATGGCAATATCCTGACTTCCTCTAGTTCATTCTTCGTGTATTATTCATTCATTGGTCCGCTTTCTCAAGATGCTCATAAGGTGCCTCATTCTTGTAACTGCTGGAGATGCGGTGATGATAACACAGATTCTGTCTTCAAGAAGCCCATACAAAGTGGGAAAAAGATGTGACTGTAGATAAAGAGCATGTAAGGACTCTCTATATAGGGCATTTGCTTAAGTGCTGAAGGGCCTAGAAGAGAGAGTGACCACTGTCCAAAGTTCTTTGTGAATTGCATTCATATATAGCACCTGATTTGATTCTCAGATCACCCAGTTGGTTGCTTTTCTGTGGTTTTTTAAAGAACGGTAAGACCAGTGCCCCAGTTGCCAGCAAGTTCTAGTTCATCATGATGTAGGCTTCTGTGAGTAGGAAAAACACACCACCATGAAGAAGCAGGCAGCTTGCTTGTGTTTCGGAGGAACCGCCTGTGGAAGAATGTCTCCTTGTATTAAAAATGGTATTGCCATGTTCCCTTCTAGAATGTCCAAATTCCACCCTTCTGAAGATGTTTAGTTCAGGAGTTTCCATGTTCATGTTAAGTTTCTGTGTCCAGACTTAGTAGGATGAAGTTGGTGGTGTATGGATTTTCTCTCTTACAACATTTTTTGTCCCTTATCTATACATCTTTTCTCTAAATATTCAGCAAGATTTGAAGTTGTTAAAAAATCCTAAACTTCTCTGATTGTAGGAAAGATAACTGGAATATTATTTTAAGAGCAAATACACACACATTCCTAATGTTGCTTGAATGGGAACTATGAAGAAGGAGAAAAAAAAAGGAAAAAAAAACCCCATGAGAGTTGGGGGTTGCTATTTCTAACCCAGTTGGAATTGGGAAATACCAGGAGCCCCACAGGAAATCTTATCTCACTGGACGATGATCATGGTCTCTTGGCCAAAGAATGGGTTTTCATTTTTGTGTAAATAAAACTTGCAGACCCACACAGAGGGCTGGGCTACTTGCGGCTTAGCCTGCCATTTATTATCATTCACAAGGTGGTGTTAGATGCTCAGCTTTAAAAAGAACTGACTTTTCAGCAGTATTTTTACCCTTGAGAGTATATATAGAGAGCTCTGTGTTGTATATTAATCAGAGCTTTCACGACTTCCTTTGAATGGTATTCAAAATGTGTCTGGAAGAGTAGTGAATGAACTATGCCCAGTGTGTGCTCTCTTATTGATTACTCAGGAGCCTTTCCATCTGAGACATAGGCTGAAATTAAAGGCACCAAGTACCTGTCTTTACTAACTCAGTGTTCTTCCGGTTTCTGCTCTGTGCGTCACCCCACCTTCAAAGGATTCCAGGATTTGATGCCTCATAAGAGTCAGTTTTTAATGAAAATTGTATTTGAATATGTGTATTTAAAAATGCCCCACTCCTTCTATGGATGTACAGATCTCAGAGCATACCATGCTTTGCAAGCACTTAGCAAACGTACTTGGAAGCTGTTCCTGCTAGAACCGTTTCTCTCCCTTTTCTCAGATGGGAAACTGATACTTATCCGACAAAACCTAGTTCAAATGTCACTTCCTCGTCTGCCCTCCCTGACTGTCCCAGGCAGTTAGTTGACTAACTCTGCCCCCATCGTCTTTTCCATATGCCTTTATCACATGCGTTCTCAGTGCAGGTAATAGTGCCCCCAAGGGGCACAAACTGGTTATTTGCAGTGGGGGACAAAAAGATTATTTTTATGTATAAAATATAGCTATACATAACACATAAACAGATACACAGTATGTAAAATTTCATGGCAGGAAGAGATTAGGAAAAAGACATCTAAAATGGCTCATCAGGTGGTAATAATGAAAAAAGGTTGGGAAATACCTGCTTTATCATAATATTTGCCTCTTGTGTGGCAGTCATCACCGTGTGTTAGACTGTGCACCTCTTACCAGTTAGAAAACCGTGGTTTTAAAGCCCCAGCCCCTAGTACAGTAGTTGGGATGTGTATTAGCATTCACTAGTTATTAATATTTACTTGGAGGAGATGACGATTGGCATATTTGTTTCCAAGCATGATTGCTTCGCACCAGAAACTTCTGCAAAAATTATTTTTGATGTCAGTGGCCAGGATCTAACTCCAGAAATTCTGCCTCAGTGGATTTGGAGTAGGGACTGGCACTATGTATTTTTAAACAGTACTCAGGTGATGGGATTTGGAAACTTTTGCTCCAGCCCAATAATTTTTTCCTTTTCTTTTGAAAATGTCTCCTTTTATAAAAACCAAAACCAAAATCAAAACAGGTGTTAATATTCATATGTTGGTATTTCCTGTGCTCGTCAGACCACAGAACGTCGGTTTCCGTTCAGGACACCATTTTCTAAAGGAACGTCAGCAGCCTCAGACGTTTCTAGAAAAGCTCAATGACATGAGCTTCTCTGGTGAGAATTTTAGACCAGAGGGTTATGGGAATGTGGCAAGTAGCATGGTCTGGCTTAACCCCAGGATGACCCTGGGGAGGGTTTCTTTTGCTAACCTTCTGGACAAAATGGACAGATTTGAAAGGTGAGGTTGTTTTGTGATTGAACGAGTGTCTAGGGGCTGGTTAATGGAAGCATGAGAGGGCAATTTCCACTGGCAAGACCTGAATTCTTTCTTTAGTCCTGTCCTGGAAAAAAAAATCATTTTAGTGATTTGAATAAATGTGTGGGAGACACATTTATTAAATCTATGGATTACGTGTGCTGAAGAGGAACAACAAAGAGGAATAACAAATGCGTAGGATGACAATTCTTTAATAACTACTCAATAGGTTAGATGAGAGGTTCTCAACCCCTTTAGACCAACACCCTCTTTATATCAAATATTTTGAAGTGCCACTTTCATTATTGTGAACTGAATGTCTCAGCCACCTATACATGTAATTTTCAAACTTTAATGTAAAGCCCTAAATGTAATATAAAGGAGAAATAAAAGGCATTAAAAATAAAATCATGCTAGGAAGTATAATGACACACAATCAGTTCTGCCATAACGCTTGTTTTGGAAATGCAAATTAGTTACAACATGACTGATATAGGAAGGAACAAAAAAACATTTCTATGTGCTTATGCATGATTTCTTCCATGAGAACCGCAAGATGAACACAGGAAACTGTGCAGCTGAATCCACTTGCATACAACTCAAACATCTTCCAGCGACCTCAGTTCTTTGCATGTGATGAGCTGTACCCATCTATGGCTGGTATTACACACTTTCTTTTCAGACAAGTCTCCTTTCCACTGTTACTGTGGAGGGTAACTCACAAGCTACACCTTTCCATTGCTCGTAGGTACACAAGCAAACTTTCAGTCTTTTTCAAGGTAAAGTACCTTGTATGTTGTAGTACTTACGTATTTCTTAACTGTTTAATGTCTGTAAAACCATGCAACCATTTTTATTGTTTTTTTAAATGTGTCACTATTGAAGTTTTTGTGTGTTACACCTCTAATTTTATTTCCCCATAAACTGTGTTTTTTATTGTATGATTTTGCATAGGGAAGTGATTTGTAGGAATGCATATATTATATGATATCAGAACTGATTGTGCTTAGATGCTTGCCGCTGATATAATGAATTAGTTTGGATTTAAGAGAAGACAATATTCGATTGAATATTGTTGACACTTTTCCTTTATATTTGGCATTTTGAAATAATAATTTAACAGGTATATTATTAGTGGCAAAAACCGCAATTACTTTTGCAGCAACCTAACAGTACCTATGCATAGAATTATCTTAGTGGAGCAGCTCAAATGTAGATCAAAGCAGTTGATCAAATACTAGTAGTGCCACTATTGTAAAATATGATTTTCTAAATGATGAATAACTTCTGAAGTTCTGAACAAAACAAAGTATACCTTTCCCTGGATTTACAGAGCAGCTGCTTTCCTGGAGAATTCTTTTACATTAGCCCCATGCAAAAAATACCTGAATTTATAAGTAAAATGAAATCAGATTCTGGTCAGTTTTATATACAGGTATAGTCAAATATATATATCGGCATGTGGGATGGAAAGTAAGGCAGTTCTCTTATCCAAGCCCCTGCTCACTAAATTCCATATTGTCCCCTCCCTCTTAGGTGACAACCCAGACCGCCCCCACAAATTTCCAGCATGTCCTCTGCTGAACCATTGGTCCATAGCAATGGACTTATAAGCTATAATTTGGATCAACATACATTTCTTCACTTAAGAAAATAATTGCAGAAAGCAGAATGGAGAGAATAATTTAGCATAAGAAAGGCTTAGAAGAGTTCAGAGACTTTTGTGGATAATTAATGAAGTATTAGTAAATAGTTTTGAGAGATGTAATGCCTCATGCTGATTGGGAGACATACAATAACTGGATCAGTAGCTGTGTAACAGAAATACGATGTGAACACATACGTAACATTAAATTTTCTAGTAAGCAAATTAAAAAAGATAAGATATAGGCAAAATTGGCTTGAATATATTTTATTTAAAACAACATATATAAAATATCCTTTTAAGATGTAATCAGTATAAAAAGTGTATTAATCAGATCCTTTATATATATATATATATATATATATATATATATATATATATATATTTTGACACTAAGTCTTTCAAAATCTGGGAATATTTTGCACTTGCAGTATAGCTCACATTTCAAGTGCTCAAGGGTTCTATCTTGCTCTTGGGCAAGTCTTATTTGGTTATCACAGCACTTAAAAGTTAAATTCGTTGCTTTCTAGGCTGCTGCTGAAGGTGAGTTGAGAAGTCCCAACTCAAGCTGTCTCAAAAAATGGTAACATTTGTTTTCATACAGAAATTAAAATTAGAGTACACTTTAGAACTGGTTGGTTCAGCGATTCATGGTGTTATCAAGGATGCAGGTGCCTTCCATGTTTCCATCCTGATTTCCCCAATGGAGGGTCTGCTTCTCTCAGGGTTGTAAGGTGGTGGCCAGTGGCAAGATGGCAGCTCATGCTTCCTTGTTTGTGTACATGAGGAAGGATGAAGACATCTTTCCCTAAAATATGAAATATCCATTCTTTCTTTGAGTCATATTGGGTGAAAATGCCATGTCTTGACTGAATTTCACAAATCATCTGGGTCAGAATATTGGATCCCTTCTCGTGATTGATGCAAGAATGGCTTTGGCTGGGCATTTTCTCTTCATCTACTTACCATGAGACACACCATTTCTTGTTGTCTCATACTTGCTTTCTTTACTCACTTACTCTATGTTTCTGTCCTTGGCAGTTTTTGAGTTTGTGGCTCTTAAACACAGGCTCTAATCATTGTTGGTGGAGCCATACATGCAACATTGCATTCAATTTTGATGCGAGAGGATATAAGAGAATGAGAAGAAGTTTAAAGGAGAGAGCTAAGCTAAAAAGAGAATTGATATCATGTCTTATGAGGAATGTTGAAGAGAATGGCCCTGTAAACCTACGAGAAGTGGAAGGCTTGTGGGTGGGGATAGAATACTCTCATCTTATTGATGGGTTATGTCTATTTGTAGCAGTTCTGTTCTCCCATCAAATTAGCAGCTTCAACTGGGCGCCATGGCTCATGCCTGTAATCTCAGCACTTTGGAAGGTCCAGGTGGGCAAATCACTTGTGATCAGGAGTTCGAGACCGGCTTCGTGAACATGGTGAAACTCCTCTCTTCTAAAAATACAAAAATTAGCTGGGTGTGGTGACAAGCACCTGTAATTCCAGTTACTCAGGAGGCTGAGACAAGAGAATTGCTGAACCTGGGAGTTGGAGCTGGGTGGTGGAGGTTGCAGTGAGCTGAGATGTTGCCACTACACTCCAGCCTGGGCAACAGAACAAGACTCTGTCTCAAAAAAAAAAAAAACAATTTAGTCGTCTCTAATTTGTTCTGGATCTGGAAGCCAGATAATTAAACTTGTTAGAATAACATGGACTGTAAGAACAAATGGGCTGTGAGTGAGAGGCTGAGGTGCTGTCCTATAACTAAAGTATTTACATATTAATTCATTAACTGGGTTACCCTTTCCCCACCTCTCTCAACTCATTCCTTTTGGATATATATATTTGCGGCCCTACGCTTAGTTCTGGGTTGGCTTGTAACATACCATCTTGTTTCTGTCTCAAGACCTTTTCATTTTCTCCTCCCTCTGTCTAGAGTGCTGAATAACAAGAAAGGTCATCAAAGACATGATTAAATATTTTTAGATATTTCTAAGGCAAGCCTCAAAAATGTCTCTTACTCACATCCTGTTGGCCATATGGTTCTAATCTAACTCCTTGGAAATCTGGGAAATGTAGTTTTCTGTGTACTCCAAAAGAAGAAACACATACCACCACCTCTGCCATGTGATCCTTGGCAGCCAGTCTCACAGGGGTTCATTTCTGACCACGGCCAGTAGAGTTCAAGACAGCCTCTTCCTTCCATCTCCAAGTTTCAGCTCCGCCCACACAACACTGTAGCCACCCACATGAAGGGAATATGTTCAGAAATGGAGATAAATCATCTAGCTGAGGCATCTTCACCCTTTGACCTGGAAGACTTGTGTTCATTTCCCTAGAGCACCCTTAACCTCTTATACCCCTACCTGTAACCCCTGTGGAATCCAGACACTAACAGTTCTTTGGGCAATTCACAACCAAATGAATAGCCAAGTTGTAGTAGAAATCCTTCTAAGTCAAAGGGAGTGTAGGCCATTACTATTTTATAGAAGGAAATTCAGGACAGAGGGATGAACTATTCCTCAACCCCAGAGCAGTTACAATAGCTTCCATTGGCCATGTGCTCACTGTGAGCCATGCCTTGTATGAACGTACTCCACAAATGACAATTCCTACAGCGAACATCTGAGGAAGCATTTATTCCCATTCTACAGATGAATACATTGAGACCTCCAAAGGTCAAGTGACATTCTGAAGTCACTTGATAGTGAACGGTGGCGTGTAATTCAAACCCAGTTGTCTGAGTCCAGAGCCCATATGTGACACTCTAACGACTCTGGACTCTGATGTTAAATTAAGAAAACAGACTGTCCTGCTCCTCAAACTATGACTGGTGTCATCCTGTGAAACAAAGAGCAAGTTTGGGAATCCTGCCTAATGACCCTGTGGAACTGAACAGTGTCACATAATCCTAATCACATACAACAGAGACACACATTTACATATATAATCTCAAGTACTCTAAAGTCCGGTGTGCCACTGGGCAGTACACGTTGTCAAACATGTGGCACTAGTAACTGAGTGTTAAGCTGTCTCTACAAGGTATAAGTAAGAATGTGGAAAGAAAGAAGTTTGCTAGCGACAGAATGCCAGCTGTAATTTCAAGAAAATGTTGATTGCATGTTTTAGGAACTATTCCGCAAAGCCTTGCTCCATTACAGACTTTTCTTGTAAGGTAGCATGAAAGAAAGAGAGAGACATTTTTATTTTTATTTGGTGTTTATTGTTTCTTCGCCAGCAGCTGTGCCGATGTGGTGTTGATTACGCAGAGAAGAATTATTTTGATTATTGACAGTTGGCATTCTTCTCATAATTTGGAGTTCTTCATCTCAGAATTATTTCCTCACCTCCTCTCCTGTCTGCACATGAATAAAAATTTAAAAGCACTTGCCAGGATCCTTACCCAAGGCAGCTGTTAGGAGGAATGTAGTTCAAAGTTCAGATGCAATTTGATGTTAACTTCTCCCTGCCGTTTGTTCCTTTCTCTGAGCCTGACTTCAGAGCAATAGAGCTGCATGGTTCATGACGAGTGTCTGGAAGGCCTCCCCACAAGGAAGAAGCTGTGCTGTGTTATGGCTTCATCCCTCTGCAATCTTACCTGCCTGCTGTGTTCCCCTCTCTCCCAGCAGTGTTCATTCAGTAATGCACTTCAATGGGTTACCCGGCAGGGTTGCCTCACACGAAGAGTCTGTGCTACTTTCTATTTTTTTTTTTTTTTCCTTAGAAGAAAAGACTGCTTAGAAAAACAAAAGGGATCTGTAGATCCCCTTTCAGGTGATTTTCTTTTGCCTTTTTTCTTTTCTTTTCTTTGTCTTTTGAGACAGACTCTCACTCTGTCGCCCATGCTGGAGTGTAGTGGCACAACCACGGCTCACTGCAGCCTCGAACTCCTGGGCTCAAGCAATCCTTCAGGGGATTTTTCACTTGGTATATGTAACCGAGTTCCTTGGCTTCCTGTCTTGCATCTCCTTGATCTACCTCTGTTTCAGCTTCAGGTGAGACACACCTCAAATGATAGAATCTGACCTCAAGCTTTCTGCCCTGGGGAGTTAATACCCCTAGGGCTAGTGCCCCACAAAGGGAGGATGGAAGCCACTGGAAAACTAACCAGCTCTTCCTCCTTTACCTACTGCTAACAGATCCCAGAAGAATCAAACCCTGGTGTCTGCAGCAGTGAGCCTGTATATTTCCTTATATTGGCTTTTCCTGCTTCCCTGGATCATCTCCCAAACAAGGAAAACATGCATCTAAGTCCTTGTCTTAGGCTCTGCTTCTGGGGAGCCACAAAACAGTAAAAAAAATTTTCCCCTACTTAATTTGCTTTTATTTCTCCTTTCCCAGATCTTATTTATTTCTATTGTTTTGGAGTAACTCTGAATATATATTCTTTTGGCCGGGAGCAGTGGTTCATACTTGTAATCCCAGCGCTTTGGGAGGCTGAGGTGGGTGGATCACCTGAGGTGAGGAGTTTGAGACCAGCCTGGCCAACATGGTGAAACCCCATCTCTACTAAAAATAAAGAAAATAGCCGGGTGTGGTGGTGCACGCCTCTAATTCTGGCTACTCAGGGTGCTGAGGCAGGAGAATCACTTGAACCCAGGAGGCAGAGGTTGCAGTGAGCCTAGATCACGCCACTGTGCTCCAGCCTGTGTGACAGAGTGAGACTCCATCTTAAAAAAAAAAGAAAAGAAAATTTATCTTTAAATAAGTAGAAGTAATACAGGTACATTGACTATAAACATTTATACATACATATATATTCTATATTAAAGACTAAAATAAATAATGAATATATTTGTTTTTAACATGAAAGTCATCTCTTTGTAGAGACAGTACATCATGGGTAGGACTCCAGCCTGGGTCAGACAGACCTGGGAGGGAGGAGTGGCTCCGTGGTATTCTAGGCTTGTGAACTTGGGATATTTATTCACTCTCCCTAGGCTTTAGTTCCGTCCCCTGTGAGATAGAGGAAGCATTTTCATGGGATTGCGATGCATATTAATTGACAGCATTTATGGAGCATGCTAGCCTGGTGCTGAGCATTTAGCAAGCACTTAGCATATTTCAGTGATTTACATAAAAAACAAAAGTCTCCAGTAAAGCACACATATTCCCCTACTCTCTGTGGGAGGAGGAGGGGTAGAAAAACCACTGAATCTGCTGTGTATCCTTCTAGAATTTTTCTGTGTTTACAAATGCATATGTGTATGTTGCTTCATATAGTTTACTTTCTCTTTTATGCATGTGGGTCCATAGCATACATACTCTTCTGCAAGTTGACGTTTGTTTTAAACAAATAACACATTGTGGACATTCTCCTGGATCAGAATATGTGCATTTATTGTGTTAAAAAATGGCTGTGTGGTCTTCCTCTGCATGAATGAATCCATTTGTGATGGTTAATTGTATGTGTCAACTTAATTGGGCCATGGGGTTTGACATTTGGTCAACATTATTCTGGATGCTTCTGGGAGGGTGTTTTTGGATGAGTTTAACATTTAAATTGATAGACTGAGTAAAGCAGATTGCCCCAGTGTGGGTGGGCCTCATCCAATCAGTTGAAGGCCTGAATAGAACAAAACAGCTGAGAAAATGTCCTTCTGCCCGACTGCATGAAGTAGGGACATCAGTGTTTTCCTGCCTTTGACTTGAATGGAAACCTGGGCTCTTGAACTGAAACACTGGGTTTTGAGCCTGCTGGCATTTGGACTGGAATTACACTATCAGCTCCTGGTTTTAGGCCTTTGAACTGGGAGTGAAACTAAACCATTGGCTCCGCTGGTTCTCTAGTGTGATAACTGCAGATCTTGGGACTTGTCAGCTTCTATAAGTGCACAAAGCAATTCCTTATAATAAATACTTCCCACCTTATATGCACACACACACACACACACACACACACACACACACACTATATACATATATACCTATATATATATATGTATATATATACCTATATACATATATGCCTATATATGTATATAGGTATATATGTATATCCCTCTCTATACACACACTTATATATTTTGTGCATACATATATACACACAATATATATTGATTTTATCGGTTCTCATTCTCTGATGAACTCTGATTAATACACCACTGCTTTATCATTGTCCCCTGTTAATGTACATTTAGGTTGTCTCCAAGCTTTCAGCATTTCTGATAATATCAATAACATTTTGTACATCTCTCTTCTTGACCTCTGGGATGAACCTGGAGATCTGGGATCAATTCATTTAAAAATGCAATTCTGGACTTTTCCTCCTTCATGAGACTTGCCTGGACTGTTCTCATGGGAGTATACACCCAAACTTCCCATTTCAGAAGTTCTTCTATTATCTTTAAACGGCACTTGCTTAGCAGCGAAGCACACAGCTTCTGTCATCACTGTTTCTGTAGCTTTGCCTTTGCTTTAAATTGTGAAATGTTACTTAAACTTTTACACATTTATGCCTTTTTCTCCCAGATTAGTTCACTAGGTCTCTGGAAATACAATGCTCTGCTTCTCTGCATTTTAATCTTGACCAGTGGTCTTCGTTCAAGGTTAGCAGCATGAGTTCTGCTAGAAGACTGGGCTGGGATCTTCAGCTGGTAGTAATGTTGCCTCCCAGGGACATTTAGCAATATCTGGAGACATTTTTGATTGTTACCACTGGGAGTGCTCAGTGTTAGTGGGTCAAGGCCAGAGATTCTGCAAAACGTCCTACAATGCACGGAGCAGAATTATTATTGAGAATAATTACTCTTAGTAATAAAAGAACTGTTATTATAGAACTGTAGGTTTATTTTTTTCAATCCTGTTAATTTTTTTCAGCTTTACTGAGATATAATTGAGAAATAAAAATTGTACATATTCAAGGTTTTTTTTTTTTTTAAAGAACTGTCTGATCCCAAACGTCATTAGTATTGAGATTTCAGAACCCTGATCTAGAGTACAAAAAGGTTTATTAAACTGTGTTCTAGAGGGTTCTAGGGCACCTTTGGAGCTGCTACGGGCAGGTAGGCATGTGGAGTTTGAGTCCTTTGGTAGAGAGAAATCCTCCTATAGCCACCCAAGGTTCCTATCCCCTGGCTATGTGATCGAACACTGATCTAGCTAGTACTATGAAGGGAATTTGCAAATGTCATTCAAGTCCAAGTCAGGTGACGTTAAGATACAGACATTATGCACACGGCCCTGCCCCACTCAGGGGAACACTTTGAAAGCAGAGAGTTTTCTTTGGCTGGTAGTAGAAGAGGAAGTCAGAGACATTAGCAATGTCAGAAGGGCTTGACACACCATTGCTGCTTTGGAGTTTGAGGATGCCATGTGAGAAGGAAGGTGGGCAGTTTCTAGGAGCAGAGAACTCCGCATGCTGACAGCCAGCAAGGAAATGGGGACCCCAGTCTTATAATCACAGGGTACTGAATTCTGCCTACAGCTAGAGCAAGCGTGGAAGGGTACCCTTCTCCAGAGCCTCCAGATAAATGCCGAGCCTGGCCAACAACTTGATTTCGGCTTTTGAGATCCAAAGCAGAAATCCATCCAAGTCCTCCTGGGATTCTGACTTACAGAACTGTGAGCTAGTAAATGGGTGTTGGTTTAAGCTGTTAAGTTAGTGTCCACTTTATATAGACAACAGTAAACTAATATGGAGCCCAACCCCTGGTTTATCCACAGAAGCTCCTTTTTTCTTTCTTTTTCTTTTTCTTTTTTTTTTTTAAAAACCTGTTTTATATATTGGGTTAAAAAATGGGGCTGTTTTTGCTTATTAAAAATTTGATTTAGTAATTAGCCGAGCTTATTCTTGAGAGGAGATGGTGTAACATGCGTGGTACTTAACCACTGGGCTTTTGGCATTAGACAGAGGTAGGTTTGGACTCTATCTTGCCACATACCATTATGTGACTCTTCTGTGAGTCTGTTTTCCCATCTGTAAAATGGGACAAAAAATCCCTGTCCCATGGAGTTGTGATCAGGACTGAATCATACAATTGATGTAGAATGCTTAGTTTCAACCTTGGCTTATATAAAATGCCCACTAAATGCAACATATTCCTGTGAATCAAGGTTACCAGCATGAGCTCTGCTGAAAGACTGGGCTGAATAATGGAATGTTTAGCAGAGGTCTTGGAGCTTAATGTCTTACAAAGATATTATGAACATCTTGCTTTTGGTCATGGCCTCCTGTCTTTCAAAGGTTGATTTCATGACTGTGAAACATTGTTGGCTTATTGGAAAATGAAGTATACAAAAAAATGGCGGCATATCTCTTAAGGAATTTTATCACCATCTGCATTTCCTTCTTTTCCTTCACAGACATTGTTAAACCTTTTTGATATGCTGGTAGTTTTCAAAAATCACCTATGATGAATTGAAAGTCCACAGGACTTCAGGACTGGAATATTAAGCATTTCATTTGTGTCTGGTCCCATTTCTAGAGATGTAATGTTGAGTTACAATAGTAGTGTTGAGGTTGCAAAACCCTCATCTAGAGTACAAAAAGCAGGTTTATTAAACTGCTTTCATCACACCAACTCTATGAGGTAGATACTGCCATTCATGTTACACAGGTAAGAGAGGGCAAGTAACTCATGAAATGTAACACAGATAATAATTGTCATGGCCAAGATTTAAACTGAGTTGATCTGACTCCTGGCCCTATGACCTTAAACGATTGTGCATTAATATCATGGAGAAGGATGTTTTGGAGAGGCATAGTACTGAGAACAGCTGGTGTGGGAGGAGTTCTGGCCATTGTAGCAAGGAGAAGGAGGGGTCTTGGGTGATCAAATGGTGATTGAACCCACTCCAAAGCTCTTCTTCATGGAGAAGCCTATTTTCCAGGAAGTCCAAGACAAGTAGCAGGAGGCACCCTAGTACCCCCAAGCAATCCAGCTGGAAGACCCAAGGCACAGTCCCAGCCCTGCCACTTACCAACTGCATAGATATGGGCAAGACGTTAAACCCCTCTGGACATTAGAAACTTCATCTGAAAGGCTGGGCATGGTGGCTCATGGCTGTTATCCCAGCACTTTGGAAGGCTGAGGTGGGCAGATCACTTGAGTTCAGTTCAGGAGTTCAAGACCAGTTTGGGCATGGTGAAACTCCATATCTGCAAAAAATACAAAAAAATTAGCCAGGCATGGTGGTGCATACCTATAGTCCCAGCTGCTTGGGAGGCTAAAGTGGGAGAATTGCTTGAGCCCGAGAGGTCAAGGCTGCAGTGAGCTGAGATCATGTCACTGCATTCCAGCCTGGGTAACAGAGTGAAACCTTGTCTCCAAAAAAAAAAAAAAAAGAAACTTCATCTGAAAAATGGGAATAATCAGATCTTCCCAGCCTCTTTCACAGACTTACTATGAGTATCACACAGTAATGCATGCCAACATGCTTCAGAACACACAAAATACACACATACTGTAATAATCACATGAACATAATTCCATCAGCTCAAATTCCTGACTCTGGGTTTTATCTGGTCCTTAGCATACTCCTTTGATGAATTTGGACTTTACTGTCTTATGTGGATCTTGAGAAGGGTAAACTCAAGGCCGGGGGAGCTGGTGAGATGTCTGTGGTCGTGTCATGGAGACTCTTTGACCCTCTTAATTCACCAGGGACCTTCCTATTCTCACCAGCACCTTTAAATAGACTGGCCTGCTTGGACTCCATCTCCCCTTTTGGTTTCCAGGCTTGCAGACTACCATTTAAGGACATGGTCTCCAAGGATGTCGTGGTGATGCAGGATAATGTCCCTCACAAGAGGATGACAATCCTGGCTCTAAAACTGACCCCAGGGGAGCTCTTGGAAGAGTGTTCTTTGAAACTGTTTGTGTCACCTCCAAAGATATAGCAACTATGGGTCAAATTTACATGCTTTCTTTGCAAAATCCAAGTCCTTCAACATAGTGTTTCTGAAGTTTGTAGACAGATTAAGCAAAGTCGAAACTGCGTGTGATTTTGCTTCAAAATCATTTGTCCTGTAGATGTCTCATATCAAGAGTTAGGTAGAGGTATGAGCATGAATTATCCAAGGAAGAGATAACTTAAAAGGGAACCATGTATAGTGCAGGATTTTCCAGCTCCTCTCCCACCTGGAAAAAAAGGAGAAGATTCCTAGTGCTGGATATTCTGAACAGACAGTCTTCAGGATTGAGGGGACTCCTCCTCTATTTTGATCTGGAAAACCCAGCCTGAGCTCTCAGGGACCAGTTATTCAAACCCCTTCTCTGTGAATTTCACAAGTATAAAGAAATGATAACACATTGAAACAAATCAGATTTCAGGCATCTGCTCTATTTCATTCTCCTCTTTTCCATTTTCTTCTCCTCCATCCCGTTCTATGCCATTCTGTGCAATTATATTTTATTACTAGCCATTCTATTTGATGCTATCTCATTCCATTTGAACTTCTGACCTTTTATTCTATATTGTTGGGGCCCATTCCATTCCATTTTGCAGCCATGAACATTTATTTATGCTAATTTTTGTAGCATATATATGTCCACATTTTGCCTGGGATATACCCATACCAAAAATTGTTGTTCATCTGAAATTCAAACTTAACTGGATATCCTATATTATATCTGGTGATTGTACCTAGAATAGCCTTAATTTTGGACCTGCAGTCTGTGTAGTAATTCCAGAACTGGGAAGCTGACCTTAGCCTTATGCAGACTCTCAGTAAACACCACAATGTACCCTAATTGTTTTTCACATGTTACTTGCACTTGACAGGCTGGCAAGCCTAAAACTAGAGTGCTGTGAAGAGTTAAAACAAGAGATGGGGAGACAGAGGAGGTACAGGGAGGTCTTCAAACTGATTTGATTGAATGATAAAAGAAAAATTAACGAGAAAAAAATCAAATCCACTGATCAGCAGGGTTGAAATTAGTTGTGCTGTGTAGGGTCAGGATCTGTCTTTATTTAAATTTTTAATATTTTGTTCGTCATGGATGTTTTGCACTAATTTTTACTTTAATTGTGTGACTAGCCTGGGAAACATGTAAAATCCTGTCTCTAAAAAAACAAATACCAAAAATAGCTGGGTGCAATGGTGCATGCCTATACACCCCTACTCAGGAGGCTGAGCTGGGAGGATCACTTCAGCCTGGGCGGCATAGGTTGCATTGTGAGTGGGGATTACCACTGCGCTCCAGCCTGGATGACAGAATGAGACCCTGTCTCAAAAAAAAAAATTGCGTTAAGTCTTGCTTGATTATTGAGTTTTTTGGTATTTCTTTATGTTTTGCATCCTAGTCCTAGTTATGCTTGTTGCACTTAACAGAATGTAGATTCTGCTGGGGGTGGGTGGTAATATCCATTGTTGTGTGTCCTATGGAGAGCGTTATTATCTGAGTGACATACCTCTTGTTGGAGCATTCTGTGTTGAATCCTTCTTTGTTGAAGTCTCTGACAGTTTATTTAACCTTAGTAATCACCTTTTCTAATTGTATCTGTTGGCATCTTTAAACAATCCCAGCTCTGTCCATTGTGACTACTGTGTACTTCCTGACTTCACTTTCCCTTATTTGTACCGCAAGGAGAAAAATAGTTCCTACCTCATGGAGTTATTTTATTTTTAATTTTTATTTTTTTTTATTAGAGATGGGGTTTTACCATATTGGCTAGGCTGGTCTCAAACTCCTGACCTCAGGTGACCCACCTGCCTCTGCACTCTAAAATGCTGGGATTACAGGCGTGAGCCACTGCACGCAGCCTCATGAAGTTATTTTAACGATTTAATGGGATTACTACCCAAAGCACATAATCCTCATATGTGGTAAATGAGAAACAACTAATAAATGTTACAGTAGTAATAATTAACATTTGTCTAATTTGATGCTCCAAGCAACTGTGTGATATGGACAAAGGTTTACCCTCATTTCACAGATGAGAAAGTAGGGTACAGAGCAGGAGAGTAGTTCGTGCAATGTAACTTAACTAGTGGATGGGGGGTAGAAGCCAAACTTTCTGTGTCCAAGTCCAGTTCCCATTCCAGCATTCCACACTAGAATCATTAGCAGCACTAAAGACCAAATGTGGAGAGGTGGAAGCTTCTGGAAGGTTCTGTAACCTACGAGAACATTCTTCATCTTGGCCCTACACTGGAATATTATATACAGAATTATTCTAATTGTCTTGGATTTGTAGCATATCACTATGCCAGTAGTTTTGATTGAGCTTTCAGACTTGACGTGTGTGTTTAAAAATCTAATGTCAACCTCCACTAAGAATTAACTTAATGAATTTATTAAGCATTGAGTGTAGATTATAATCATGGTGAAAAAATTCTCCCATTGCTGCACTTTAGAAACAATACATTTTTCTATAGGGAAAAAAGTGATTGAAATTTATTGAGACCCCACCTTTAAATAAAATTTGGGGAGAGGATCAGTGATACTCATCAGAATCTTCCAGTTGGCAAGAGATCACTTCCTGGAAGGTGTATGGTTATATCTAAAGTGCTTGGCAGATTTACTTAGAAAACATTAGTATCAGCAATGAGCTAAGGAAAATTCAAGGGTTAAAGCCTTGTTTTTCTTTATGGTGATTTATTAGACTATATTTATTAACAGTGCAAATCCCATAGTAAACTAACATAAATTGCACTCTATGTTTGAAAACTGGAAGCCACCGACTATCCAAAAAGGCTGTAAAGTGAATAAAGGCAGTATCTGCTTTCAGATTTATTTCCCAACCATCCCTCTTTAATGTTGGCTGTGATGTGTGCCTTGACATCTTTTTGTTTGTTTTTTCTCTAAGAGTCAGTTATCCTGGGAATAAAATATGTTCGTGAGAGCCAGTCTAGTGGCATGCTTTAGGTTGTGGGCTTTATAATGAACTGAGTTTGAGTGTCAACTCTACTAATTCCAGCTATATAAGCTTGGGCACGTTCCTTAGGCACTTAGAGTCTAAGCACTTGGATAACAGTGGTATCTCCTTCATGATGTTCTTAAAAAATTAAATGAGATAATGCATGTAAAGTGCTTAGGGCCATGCCTCACCAATATTAAGTGGTCAATAAATCCTAGTTATTAGTTGGGAAATAGGGATCATGTAATCCTCTTAAGGATATTTTGAGGATTCATTGAGATGCTTATAAAGCATTTAGATCACTACCTGACCCACAGTCAACATTACTCAATAACTGTTCATCATTGACATGGTTGTTTTGTTTTTACATGTTATCTGTAAAATGTGGATAATGTAATTAATTTAGAACTTAGTACAGTTCTAAAGACTAATTGAGATAATGTGTGTGAAGTATTCAGCTCTGTGCCTGTCATAAGAGTAAGAACCAAATTAATGTTAATCTCCTTAAGGACAAGAAATGTGTTTTTATATAATTTTTCCACCCAGCTCCCTGGTTCTGTGCTTGACACATAGAAAGTATCCAATAAATATTTAGTAAATAATCGAATGAATACCTGTATTATTAATTATATTCTCTTCTAACCCAAGTGAAATAGGAGATCTTGGAAAAAAGTCCTGTTCTCCTTTAGAATCTGTTGACCCCCTAGAAAATGGATAATAAAATAAACCTGAGAAGATAGGATGTTCCCAAACTCTGAGATCATTGTCAAAATCTCCAGCATTAGAAAGGTCTTCATGGTTCACAAAGAAGTTTCACATCCATTATGTCATTCAACATAAAAAAAACACACACACACAAAACCAGGCAAGAAATATCTTTAGGGTCAGCCTGGACATGGAGCTCAGTCTCTTACAAGTGATTTAAAACCCACTCTATCTTGTTGCAGATATTGCTTATAGAAAACTTCAGGCACAGAAATGCTACTCAGCTTGATTTAGCTTAAAGAAACCTTTTGTGACCTTATAAACAAACATGGTCCAGCGGGAACACAAGTGGAATTTTAGAATTTGGAAGATGAGCTGAGAGAATTTGCTCAGAAATGGGACATATTACAATAGTCTCTACCAAAGGAGCAAAAACAATAAAGAGATTGACTCAGAAGAGAACAAAAAGGCCAATGCCACTTACTGGTGAGCAGTGAGTGCCTTACTCATTATAACTGTTGACTGTGTAACAATAATGTTTGGGAACATTGCAATCCCCAGAGTGGGCTTATAATGATGCTCCTCTACTCATATGGATGGAAGGCCTTACATAAACTCTTGATTGCTCATGGAAAGAGCTTCTCATCCTTAAAGTATACTCTCAAAATGAGCCTGGGCAAGGCTGATAATAGACATTTTTATGAATATAAATATCAGCTTTTAAATATCTGTCCTCTGGTATAATGCCATGTGTTCATGTATATGTTGGGTGAATGTATTTTGACCTTATCTCCAGAGTGAGTGGGTTATGCCAGTTGATTAACTAAGTGAGTTATAAAAAGACAGAGACAAGGGCTGTGTTGGTCAAAGTCCCAGCAAGGAACTCATGGTCCAAATGGAGGTTCATATGGTTCAAGGACAGGGAGTTTATTGAGTGAGATGTGGAAAATGGACAAGGGATGATGAGTGAAGTCCCTAGAAATGAGCAATGATAAGAAGCCATTTCAGTGCCTCAGTGTACATAGCATTATAAGAACACAGAGATAACTGGAATTGTGGGAGAGGAGCATCTGGAAGGACCTGTGATCATGGAGAGACACAGATATTGTCAGAGATGTGGTGAAACAGGGAATAAACACCCTGGCCTGTCTCTTCACCTACTTTTTGATCTCCTGCAGGTAATTCTCATTGTTCAAACCCAACTGGCTGCCAGCAGACAAAGTGATATGGTTTGGCTGTGTCCTCATCACCCAAATCTCATCTTGAATTCTAGTTCCCATAATCCCTATATGTCGTGGGAGGGACCAGGTAGAGATAATTGAATCATGGGGATGGAGGTTCCGCCATCCTGTTCCTGTGATAGTGAGTTAGTTCTCATGAGATCTGATGGTTTTATAAGGGGCTTCCCCTCTCACTGGACACTCATTCTTCTTCCTGCTTCTGTGTGAAGAAGGACATGTTTGCTTTCCCTTCCACCATGGTTGTAAGTTTCCTGAGACCTCCCCAGCCTTGTGGAACTGTGAGTCAATTAAACCTATTCTCTTTATAAATTACCCAGTCTTGGGCAATTCTTTATAGCAGCACAAGAATGGACTAATGCACAAGGGAACACAGGAAATGTAGTGTGCTGGGGCATCCAGGGCATAGAACAGGGCAGAAAAGGTTGAGGATACATCCAGGTTGGGGAAGAACAAGGACTATGTAATTTGTTCACAGACTTCTGCCCTGAAGCTTTACCTATAATCTCACTTGTTTGTTCTTTGCTTGTGTCACCCTGTGGTTATGATGTTTTTCTTTCTGTCTCCTGATGGCCTGGGAGCTCTTTGAGGGTAAGAATGCTATCTTATTTCTACTTGGATACTCAGCCTGGCACCTAAGGAATGTGTCAGGATATTAATCAAATGACAGGATAACTTGGGGCATCCATTCGTTGGAGTTCACGGAGAAGCTAAGCAGGGCTCAGCAAACTTTTTCTGTAAAAAACTAGGTAGCAAACATTTTAGTCTTTGGAGGCTATACCATCTTCATTGTAACCTCTCAACTCTGCCTTTGCAGAGTAAAAGCAACCATAGACAAAATGTAAATGAATGAGTGTTTCTGTGTGCCAATAACACTTTTATTTACAACATAGGCTGTGGGCCAAATCCATAGGTCATAGTTTGCTGACCCCTGAACAAAACTCTCAAGACTATCAGCAAATGGTTTTTGCATTGAGTCCATCGCAAGCATAGTCTTCTAGCTGTAGACACCACCATAAGCAGTGATGTCTTCATTAAATCTTTTTGGTGAGGATCTGCCTCCATGTGATTTCTACCCTATGTGTGACATAAGTTGAAGCAAATGTCCCAATTCAGGCTTAGCATACACCAGGGTAAATTTTGGTGGAGGCCTTTAAAACACTTGATATGAGAACATAAATAATTCAATGTTGTACATCAATGATTCAAGCCAATCCCAGTAGTACATGTGCACGTGCACAAGTGTGTGTGTTGTGTTGTTTGTCTTAAGTGAAAGGGCAACATGAGAATTATATGTAGACCAGATGGGCATAGCCCGAAGGTATGCGATCTGTCTCTCAGTTAAGCCAGCAGACTTTGAAGTGCATGTGAGCCCTGGTCAAAACTTTAGATGATTTCAGATAGGAGCAGAATGAGGGGCTGTCTTGTTTGTGGAAATAAACAAAGCCTGCCTGAATGAAGACAAACAGAGGCTATATATTAAGAACTTGCTATAGAAAGGAGTCAGCTGCTGTCACTTACAGTTGGCAGAGACTCAAAGGCAGACAGGGAAGTGGGAAAGCTTTATAGTAAAAAAAAAAAAAAAGTGAAAGCTTGGGTGTAGCCTGATTGGAGGCTGTGGCGTGGGGAAGCTGGATGCACCTAACTAAAAGCAAGGCATCCTATATGATTGATCTGGGGGACATACTTAGCTTTCTTTGGTTGGTTCTGAGTTGGAAGCAGAACCAAAAATTAAGGAAGCTTTGTGTTACTGACCAAGACTTTGTTTTGGGTTGATTACTGCAGAGGTTGGGGTATCGCTTCCTGGGATGCTGCAGAGGTTGTGAATCAGAGTTCTCTTGTCATATATGGTCCAGCCGTTGTCTGTTTGTACGTTCATTCTTTCACGTTATACAGGTTACTGCTGACTTTCTTGACTCTGCCACCTCCTGATTGATGTTAAAACAGGAAGAGCATCTTTGGGTCTCCATCAATTAACACAGGCCATGGTGACCTTTCCTAGTCCAGGCTTCTATGCATGCAGCCATGCCAGTGAGGAGAGCAGGTGACTCAAAATGCATCTTTAGCTACCTGATTATCACAACACTCAATGTCACTAGGAGAAGTTACGTCCCAATTCTCCGTAAAACTCAGCCTTAAGTCAAACCTTTTATATAAATCTCAAATTATCCCCTTAATGACTGATATGGCTGTGTCCTCAACCAAATCTCATCTTGAATTGTATCTCCCATAATTCCCATTGTTGTGGGAGGGACTGTGGGAGATAATTGGATCATGGTGGTAGTTTCTCCCATACTGTTTTTGTGGGAGTCTCATGAGATCGGATGGTTTTACAAGGGGAATCCCCTTTCACTTGGTTCTCACCCTTCTCTTGTCTGCCACCATGTAAGATGTGCCGTTCACCTTCTTCCACGATTGTGAGGCCTCCCCAGCCATGTGGAGCTCGAAGTCTATTAAACCTCTTTCTTTTGTAAATTGCCCAGTCTCCAGGTATGTCTTTATCAGCAGCATGAAAATAGACTGTATCAATGACCTCATCCTTAGCATCCTTTAATCCCCTTTCACATCCTTTCCAGGTCACCCTGTGAGGTGGACCCACCCAGATCACATGTGGGTTCTTCTCTGGTTTCAGTTTATTTCTCTTGCTTAAATTTTTCTCATAAGACTGTAATGTTTTATCATCATAAGGGGCAGCCTGAAGCCAGGATGCCCCATTGTGGAGTGCACCCGATGAACACAGGGATACCATCCAGCCTGAACCAGAGGTAGGCAGGTTTCTTCTGTGTTTCAAATTTTTCTCTCAGGAGTGATTAAAAGATTGCAAACCTTTTCACAGGTTTGTCTGTTTTCTCTTCTTGCTTCAGTTCTTCTTTTCTGCAATGTTTATCTTCTTTCCTCAACATGAAGCTGGACTGTGAAGTCTGTCATAAATTTGCCAAATTACTGGATCCCTTTCTCTTTTTCTAAAATAAAATATGTAACCCTCTGAATTTTATTTCTATCAGTGCTTCTCTCTCAGTGGACACTACATTCTTGCCTGTGAAGCACATAAGGCCTGCAGGCAGTTCATTTTATGTGTGTGTACATTTGCTCACCTGAGTAAAGTGATAGAATTCTTTTTCATAGACTTGCAGATCCCTGGAGCAGAAAGGGACCTCTGAGGTCAGGGAGGCTAATATTCTCCAAATATGGGGCATAGTCTGCTGGGAGTATGCAAGGTGATGTTAGCTAAGCATTTTAAATAGTTCTAGTTGTTTTGTATTTACTTAAATCTTATTAGTAAAAATATATAACGGGTACATTAAACTGCATGAGTTCATAAATATTACTGTCTGGGATGAGGCTGAAGCAGATGGTGCCTTGGAAACTGATTGTACTCAGTACATATGAATTAGAAGTGTTGCCAGGTAATACCTGGATATGACAGCTGTCATGAAAATAAGATCTGCTTCAGTATCCTCAGTGTGATACATGAGGAAACTGAGGCTCTGGAAATGGAAAAGGTTTTTTCAAGACATCAGCTTTACACAAGCAGGACTAGGGTTATAACATCACTGCCAAAATTCCCAGTGTTCTTTTATTCAGTTTTCAAAGATCTCTTCTTGGCAAGTGTGAGTTCAGCTCAAGAATGGATACCATGATCAAGCCCTCAGAAGGCCTCTTCAGGATGAATTTTCAGAAGCACAAGAAATTGGACAAAAGCCTATTCTAACTACATGGCGAATTACCTGAAAAAGTTTCGTTGTCAAAGACAAAACTAGCCATTTACTCAATCTAGAACAACTGAAACTTCACTGGATAACAAGGTAAATGAATGCATCACACTATTCATCGAAGTGGAGGCCTACAAACTGCTGGTTGCTCCCAGTAATGGGAGATTCGGAGGGCAGTTAATGGGTTAGTATAGTTTTTATTGTAAAAGCAAACTAAATTAAACTGATAGTTTTAATTAAATTTGAATTGGCTGTGATTTTACTCAGTTTTAAAGGCCACTTGAGACTCTAGCATTGCACTTAAAATCTAGTGTTGTAATTAGTGACATCTACATTTATTATAATGGTTACTGCACTTTGTTGAATTTATTCAGGAGTAAACAAAAGCTCAGCATCTAAAGAGCTTGTATTCCAGGATAGGTTGGCTGTGGAAGCCTGTTTTGTCTCTGTTAGAATATCTGGTGATGACGCTGATCTTGAAACAGGAAGTGTATGGTTTACCCATCTAGTCACGGGCTCGAATCTCGGGCTACCTCAAGGCTAAGTCATCCCTAAACATTGTAATTACGCTTTTGCGGTGATCTTTGTCTGGAAAATTCAAATTTGGTGCATGTTAAGTATCCCCCACTACCCCAATACCTCTGGATTCCAAGGTCCATGTAATGGACTGAATGTTTATGTTCCCTGCAAATTCATATGTTGGAACCTTAACTCCCAGTGGGATGTTGGAACCTTAACTCCCAATGGAATATTGGAACCCTGCCCCCCAGTGGGATGTTGGAACCCTACCCCCCAGTGGGGTGGTATTAGGAGGAAAGGCCTTTGGGAGGTGACTGGGTTTAGATGAAGTCATGAGGCAGAGCCCCTGTAATGGGATTAGTGTCTTTATAAGAAGAGAAAGAGACTAGAGCTAGCTGTCTGCCATGAGAGGATACAGCAAAGTGTCAATCTGCAAGCCAGGAAGAGGGCCTACACCAGGAACCCAGTTCACTGATCCTGCACTTCCCAGTCTTCAGAACTGTGAGAAATAAATTTCTGTTGTCTAAGCCACCTAGCATTTTTTTGTTATAGCTTCTCAAACTAGAATAGTCCACCACAAGTCTAGATTTGGAGACAGTCACGTAACAATTTATTGATCTGGAAATCTGAAAAGCTGCATGCATGGTAGTCCCAGAAAATGTTTACAAGGGAAGCTGCTGGCTTCCTAGAAGGGCAATGTCTTGGTGGCTCCATTTCTATCAGTTCCAGGCAAAATTAGAATCTGAAACAATGGTTCTCATCACTTTGGTGTGTGCAGCATCACTGAGAGAGAGACTTGTTAAAAAGAATGTTCAGGGCCTCATTTTTAAAAATTCTGGTTTAGTAAGTGGATGGTAGGAAAAGAAACAAATTAACTGCTTTTTCCTACTATCAGTCTCAACATAGAAAAGTTCTGACACTAGATGTGTTGTGTTTTTTTTTTTATTCTATACATCAATTCAATTCTCCAGCAGACATCAACTGAATGTCCTACAATTCAGTAATTTGGGCACTCCCTACCTGGAGTTTGAGTCACAGACCCCAGGTTAAGGGCTGAGTCCCACAACACTGTCTCAACCTCTTCAGCTTCTGACCAACTGGCTGTCAATTTGGGGTTCTCTTGATTCTCTTCTCAGGTTTGATTATTTGTTAGAGTGGCTCACAGAACTCAGGAAAGTGCTTCGCTTAAATTTACTGATTTATTACAAAACATCTAGATGAAAGACATGCTGTATGGCAAGGTATGTGGCAAGGGGTGCAGAGCTTTAATGCCCTCTCCTGGAATGCCACGCTCCTATCACCACGATGCATTCAGCAGCCTAGGATCTCTGAAGCTTGTAGCGCCAGGTGTTTTATGGAGGTTTCTTCACTTAGGCATGATTACTTGTTAACTCATTCTCCAGCCTCTCTCTTCCTCCGAGAGGATGGAGGGAGAGGCTAGAAGCTCTGAGTCTGTAATCATGGCTTGGTCTTTCTGGTGACCAGCCCCTACCCAGACACTCACCAAGAGTCACCTCATTAGAACAAAAGACTCTCCTATCACCGAGGAATTTCCAAGGGATTTAGGAGGTCTGTGTTAGAAACCAGGTCAAAGACCGAATATCAGAACAAAAGATTCTCCTACATCCTGATTGCTCAGGAAATCACAAGGCTTTAGAAACCAGGGGCAGAGACCTGTGCTAGGAACCAACGGCAGAGACCAAATATGTATTTTGTATTATATCACCATATCACAGTAAGT
Source organism: Plecturocebus donacophilus (assembly GCA_004027715.1). Lineage (NCBI taxonomy): Eukaryota > Metazoa > Chordata > Mammalia > Primates > Pitheciidae > Plecturocebus > Plecturocebus donacophilus. The sequence goes on from PVKP010016698.1 coordinate 41,015, forward strand.
GCATGGGCAAAACCTCTTTTTGCAAAACTCTAGTCTGAAGCATTAATTCACTCCAGTGGAATCCTCAAAAAAAAAAAAAAAAAAACCAGCTGAGGAACAGGAATAGGAGTATCTTCTCAAAACAGGAATAGGAATACCTTCTCAGCAGGTTGCTATATTCTATACTTTGTCATTAGGTCCATATGAGGACAGTCTATTAAAATTATCTGAGAAGAGGGAGATTAAAGCAGGCAGTATATTTTAATGACACATGAATAAATACTTATAAAAATAATTCAGAAATATATAACATAAAAAATGAATGACACTTAGGCCATTTAATCCCCCTTCCCAGAGGCAGTGGCTCACTGTCTGGTATGTTATTTGTCTGGATCTTTGCCTCTTTGTTTATAAGCACAGATGCTTCCCTAGTAGATTTTCCCTCATTTTGTTCTGAGTTCTGAGGGATTTCTTCTACTTTGTCTTTTCATGGTCTTGGGTTATTCCTTTGATGTAACATCCCATTCTTATTTTATGGACATAAGTACTTTCCCAATGTCTTTAAAATAGTGTTTAGTTTTTTTCCCCCCTTTTGGGAGTACTGTCTCTGGTTTTCTGTGTTATCACATTTCTTACTTACCTTGATCTTTCTCTGGCAAGATGCAGGCATTTCTCAAATGCCTGTTGATTCTCACTTATTCGTATGTAAGAACAAGGCAATAGGAAGCTTAGGGATGGTTGATGAATGAGTTTCTCAGTAGGGACAGTGGGCTAGAATCGGGACATTTTGCTTTGGGTTCTCTACTGCCAGCATGCAGAGTGCTTTCCTCAGGGATGTCCACATTTACACTGCCCCTAACTGCCCCAACTTTCTCCATTTATTCAATTTCTGTATAAGAAGACTCCTTGTTGCTCTTGTTTTTTTCTTGCAGTTGTCTTTGTTGCAGGCAAATACCTGCTTTTAGGACATTCTGAGCATGCGAGGAGGGGAGGTGACTACTCCGTAGGCAGAACTTCAATTGACCCCACTTTCCTCTTTCCTGTTTTCATTTCCATCCTTGTGTTTAGGATTCTAAACCTCACTGTAGTTTTCTTCTTTTAAGATTGAATGGCCAAAACTCAGAATTTTTCAAGAGAGTGACACATGTACTGATTAAAATGAAAAGAAGTTGAATGCTAACAAACAACAGATACCAGGAAAACAAACCTGGTGTGAACAGTAAAAAGTTCCTCTTCAAAGTTTCCTTTTTTGTTAAAGAATAAATAATAAGTATTAGAAATAATAGTTTCTTTTAAAAACTAATTTCCTTCAAGCTTTCTTGCTTTATACTAATGACTCTTTGTTAAGCCCTATGTAGATGTTAAATATAGTAAGGGAATAAGTGCATTATATGTCCTTGTACTTTAACCAGTTATTTGTTCTGGCCTATGGCCTGCTCAGACATGTCAGAACAAGCCCAGGCATTTCCCGTCATATAGCTTATTCCTCTTACTTATTTGGAAATGTTATTTTTCTCCTACTTTCCCATAAACAACCCTGTTTCTTTCTTTGTTCTCCATTGCATGTTTACCTATTTAGAAAAGTTTTAAGTTTTTAGCCAATTGGGATCAGTCTAGATTGTGTGGTCCAGCTCCAGCTAATGGAGTTAGGACACAACAGTAAGGACCAAATGCATCAGGGATAAAACTCTGCTTTTCGTTGTTCGATGCTGCTCTTATGACAATTGGACTTCTGCGAAGCACCCTTTCTGCAGAAAGTAAAATTGCCTTGCTGAGAAAATTCTTTGTCTGAGTGCTAGTTCTTCTTTTCGGCACCAAGGGACAAGCATTTGCTTCTAAAACGGAGTATTCAGTAGTGACCAAGACTTGGGACACTGCCACATGATTCAGAGAGATTTCAGGTTTGAATATGTGTCTGTAAGGAAGAGTGAGCTTTGATTAAAGCTGACACAAATCTGAATCATTTCCGTCTGAGTCCTTCAATTCAAACTTATTTTCTTGGAAACTGTGGAACCTGAGATTACTTATTAAGAATCAACAAAATAATCAAATAGCAAAGAAAAATCCCAAACTCGAACATGGACACAAAAGGAAAAAGTTGGATGTAATTTCTTTTAAATCAATACAAATCCAATTACTCTTATTCTTATTGTCAATATAGGTCTGTGGAGCATTGAACACCAATTTCTGAATTCCACCATTTTGTTCAACAAAAGCTATATTAAAAAAATTAGATTTTGATAGGGCCTTATAGATTAATTGGAACACACTCCTAATTGTATAGAGAGGGAAATGAAGCAAACCATATTGGGAAGTGGTTAAAAATTTGTGCTTTGGGCCAGGCACAGTGGCTCATGCCTGTAATTCCAGCACTTTGGGAGGCCGAGGTGGTGGATCACCTAAGGTCAAGAGTTTGCGACCAGCCTAACCAAAGTGGTGAAACCCCATCTCTACTAAAAAAATAAAAATAAAAATAAAAAATTAGCCAGGCCTGGTGGCAGATAACTGTAATCCCAGCTACTCAGGAGACTGAGGCAGGAGAATCACTTGAACCCAGGAGGCAGAGGTTGCAGAGGTTGCTGTGAGCTGAGATCCTGCCATTGTACTCCAGCCTGTGTGTCAGAGTGAGACTCCATTCCCCACCCCCCTCAAAAAAGTTGGGGCTTTAAATTTAGGTAGATCTGGGTTCTCATCTGCTTTGGTCTTGAGGTGACATCATTCCTTCTGCTCAGAGTCTACTGGTCAGAACTGATCACATGACCCTATCCTAACAGTAGGACAGTTTGAAGAACCTGGGACTGTGTACAGACTATTTGGTGAACACTAGCTCTCTTTGCAAAATCACTACCATAATTATCAGATTCAAAGAGATGAATACCTTTTGTTTAGGTTTACAGTAACTTTTGTTTAGGTGTACAGTTATTGGTGGAATTAGGAATAGAAGCAAGGTAAGAAGTCTGAGCCACAGTTGAAGGTTCTATCAGTAAAAGCCTTTTAGTTTACATGTGGTGGAACAGGTTTCCAGAGACAGAGCAAGCTTTTCAAGATGTGGGATGAATTTAAGAGAAAACAGCATCTTTGTGCTCTTTTTACTTAACCACCCTGCCTCTTTCTCCTCTCCTGGAGATTTCTGTACTAACATTTCACAATTATTTCTGTGGTGTTTTTCCTCCCAAATTACTGAATTGTTTATTATCACCTAGAAAGAATAAGTCTTTCAGTGAAATGTATGAGCATGTAAATTTTATGATAATGAGAAACATTTCCTCCTAAAACTAGGATTGAGCATCTGGAAACATAAAACACACATTAAAATGACTGAAGAGACCCCCTCCCCCCAGTCAAAGTAATTAAAGTTTGTTTGCAAAGATTTGTGTTAAGATCAGGAAATCCTTCTTTAAGTTCTGTAATGGTGAAGTCTTGTCGTAATGACAAATGGGTCTTCTAACAGGCAAATGCCATTGATACTTCACTGTGGAACTTCATTCTAGAACTATGATTGTGAACTATGAGGTATCTGTAAAATTAAGTGAAGTAGGAAGGTACTATCTCTAAACTGGGTTGGACTTCCATTTTGGTGGACTCAAAATGGTTGCAGATTCTTTGACGTATTTCCCACTGAGATGTGGGGCCCCTTTGAGGGGATTGGCCCCATAGCTTCCTTGACCAACAAAATAAGGTAGAAATGACATTGTGGTAGTTTCCAGGCCCAGGCTTAGGTAACTTCCATTTCTTGTCTTTGAAAATACTTATTCTGGGAACCTTAAGCCTTCATGTTGACAGGCTCAAGAGTCTGTGGAGAGAGAGGGTTTCGGCTGTGTCCAGTTTTCCGCTCATTCCCACCAAAGCACCAGATGTGCTAGGAAAGAAGTCATCTTGGAAGTAAATCTCTCCATCCTGGTTGCCCTATCTAAGTCCAGAGGATCAGAGACAAACTGCCTGGCTATGCTGTTTCTGAATTCCTAGACAACAAAACTGTGAGCACAATAAAATGATTGTTTAAGCTGGGACCTGCTGGGGTACTTTGTTATACAGCAGTTGGTAACTGGTACATCTATCCTGTATGGTTCCTATCTGTTTATGAAGGGAAGCTCTGGAAATAGACTGCTTCATTTTGAATCTCACCTCCATTACTTAGAGTCCATGTGTCCTCAGCCAGGTGACTTAAATTTTCTTTGCTTCAGTCTCTTCCTCTATAAAATTAGGATACTGAGATTTACCTCATAAGATAGTTATGAGGACTAAACACATTAATTACTGTAAAGTTCTTAGAATATAACTCAATAAATATTTATTAAGTAGGTTTTTTTTTTGAGGGCCTACTGTGTGTCAGGTACTGTGATAGGTTTTAGGGGTTTGTTTGAAAAAAATAGGCAAAAGCCCCCCCCCTTCCCCCACCCATCTTGAAATTTACTTTCTAGCTAAATGTTATTATTCTGTATACATTTAAAATAAACAGATAAGTAAAATCCTGAACTCATGGAATCCAGAATCTTTCTACATCCATAGAATTCAACAAATCCATAGTTTTCCTACCGCATTTCTGAACAGCCCCACTTTTTTATGTGAATAATCTTTGATTGTAGTGATTACGCTGACTTATGGTGACAACCAAGAACAGGCTTCAGAAAGAAAGCAGCTGTGTAGCTATGGCCAATTTGAACTTCTTGAGTCAGTATCTTCACTTGTAAAATGGACAATTCTATTGAGAGAAATTGAAGGTCTTACCCACTCTATCCAAGGATTTGACAAGAGATTCCCAAGAAGGTTGCATAGAGTGAGGTAAGAGCCCATTTTCTGTTGATGAAGGTGAGGGGTTTAGAACCCTGGGGTTGGCATTTTCTAAACTTCAGATTTGTACCTGTGGCCTGATATGGACAAGTGCAGTTTCAGGGGCAACAGGCAAGTGTATTTAAAATGTGACTTAGAAAAGATAAGGCAAGTGGCTGCCATGTTGCTGAGTTATTTGTGTGTAGAAGACAATGTTCCCACCAGTGGGAGGCTTCTCCGTCACTCTCACACTCACACATTGACCAAACATCACCCTCTCTCCATCTCTTTTTCAGACACACGTGCCTTTTCTACCATGAGAGGCACTCTGATTGACTGTGGTCATTGACACCTCTGCTTGGAGCTTCATGAAGTGATATTCTCATTCTTCATGCACTTATCCATGAATATTTACTATACAGCTGTCAAGTGCTGCACATACACAGGTGACAGTAATGTACCAAGAGAGGCTTAGCTGTGCCAACAGAGGTTTTTCCAGGATTATATGAGAGCTGGGAAAGAGGCTCTTCACCCAGATGAGGAAGCTCTGGACAGGGTTCAAGGACAACTGTTGTTTCTGTCTCTCTAATACCCCTTTCTTCTCTCTGCCGATAATTAACCTCTTTCTTGTGAGGAATAAACCCTGCGTATTCTGAGTAGGGCTGACTCAGAAACCCCTGGGAAGAACAGAAGGCATGTGACCCTACAAACAAGTGTCTCCCTTGGGAATTTTATGACATAACCATTGGCAGAGACTCATTTAGCCAAAGTTGCTAATTGGATGGATTGTAAATTTGGGATGATAAAGTCTTTCTCCAGACTTTATCATCTCGAGGAAGTCTACCTATGAATGGAAAACATACTAGAAAAGATGGAGAGACATGCTCCAAGTCAACCTAAGGTTATTAAAGTTTTGTTGCAAAGATTTATGTCAAAATAAAAACATACCCTTAAATTTTAGGATGTATTTTAATAGTGTGGTAGTGTAATAGTGTAACAGACTATTGTTCTGAGAACACTGTCTTAAACTGCTGAGGCATTTGCCTAAGAGTGAAACCAAAGAACAGGAAAGCAGACCTAGAAGAGGGAGGAAAAGGATGTCCTAAAAATAGCATTCAAGGATCCAAGATGGCCGATCACTAGCAGCTCAGGATTGCAGCTTCCAGTAAAAGCGCAGAGAGCCAGTGGACGCCACACTTACCGATACATTTTTGCTGCCCACGGACCAGGACATTCCCAGTGGAGGAGCCCTACGGGTCGCCAGCGTGACCCTTTTGGCTGGCGCGGCTTTTTTGCTGGCGTCTCGGCTCGGCGGCTCTTGGTGTGGAGTAAACGGGACTGAGTCTCCTTTTGGATGATGTTTGGCGCTCTGGGAAGTCAGAGCAGTCCATCCAGCTGATTGAAAAAGGGACTGAGAAGCCAGACCGGAGACCCCCGGGCAGAAAGTCACCACGAATTTCAATGCTGCTGTTTTAGCTAGCGTTGCGAGTCGCACAGTGAAAATTACATAGATTCCGGAGCTGGGAATTGACAAGCTGGACGTCCACTCAGAGACCTAATTTGAAAGTTGGTAATTACAAAGACGACAGATGGATAAAACCATAAAGATGCCAAGAAGCCACTGTAAAAAAACTGAGAACACTCAAAATCAGAAAGTCTCTCCTACAAAGGACGCTAGTTCCTCATCAGTAACGGAGCAAGGCTTGATGGAAAACGAGTGTGAAGAATCATCAGAATTAGGCTTCAGAAGGTGGATAATAAGAAACTTCTGTGAGCTAAAAGAATATGTTCTAAACCAATGCAAAGAAACTAATAACTTTGAAAAAAGGTTTGACGAAATGCTAATGAGAATGGACAATTTAGAGAA
>PVKP010016699.1:0-47631 GCA_004027715.1 Plecturocebus donacophilus
TTAATTGGCTCACGGTTCTGCAGGCTTTATAGGAAGCATGGTGCTGGCATCTGTTTGGCTTCTGGTGAAGCCTCGGAGCTTTCAATCATGGCAGAAGGCAAAGGGGGAACAGGCACATCATGCGGTAAAAGCAGGAGCAAGCGAGAGAGAGAGTGGGTGGGGAAGGGGAAGTGCCACACACTTTTTTTTTTAATTAAGTTCTTGGGTACATGTGCAGAACGTGCAGGTTTGTTACGTAGGTATACATGTGCTATAATGGTTTGCTGAACTGCCACACACTTTTAAACGACCAGATGAGGGAATTCAGAACACTCACTTATCACCAAGGGGAAGGTCTGGGCCATTCATCAGGAATCCGCCCCCATGATCCAAATACCTTCCACCAGGCTCCACCTCAGATACCGAGGATTACCTCTCAACATGAGATCGGGTAGGGACAGATATCCAAACTATATCATACTAGTTAAAGAGAGATGATTTTTAAGGTTTGCAAATTTTAGTTGATGACTTTTTTGGACTTGGGAGAGAATGGGATAAAAACACCTTGGTTATCTTCCTGGATTATCTTTATGAATATCATCACTATCTGTTTTAATCCTTGTAACAACTGTGTCCAGGTACTTTTTCATTATCCTGGTGGAGAAAACTGAGGTTTAGAATATAACTTATATCAAGACTCTATAGTTAGGAAGAGTAAATACTGGATTTGAATCAGTGATCAGATGACCTAAGGCAGTGCTCCCCTGGTCCAATTTTAAGAGCATATTTGTTTGCATGAATTTCAGACTAGAGAGAATTCCTAACTTTAATGAATTGCCTGAAAATATTTTTTTCTTTTGCATTATTTTTATTGTGGTAAATATGCCTAACATAAAACTTTCCATTTTAACTATTTAGAAGTGCACAATTTTGGTAGTATTAAGTACATTCATAATATTGTGCAATGATCACCATTATCCATTTTCTCAACTTTTTTATCATCCCAAACAGAAATTCTGTACCCCTTAAACAATAACTTGATATTCCCAGCTCTCTCCAGCTTTTGGTAAACTCTGTTCTACTTTCTATGTCTGTGAACAAAGTATTTTTTTAATGAGAAAGTTTTGTTGATGTCAGATGATATGGCTTAACTTTTAAATTTCTTTGTAGAGTGTTGATTATAAATGAATTTCTTTTGAACAAGAAGTACCATGTACTTCAATGCAAATTAAGTTATTTTTGCTTTCTTAATTCTTTGTCTCTTCTATTTTAAACAAAGTGTTATAATTACATATGCTAAATACAGAAGGCTTCGTGTTCTCTTACTTTATTAAATGTAAACAAATGGTGTTAAGAGAAAATAGCTTTTTCTGAATCTTACTAAACTGCTTTTTATACATTGTTCTAGTTACAGTTCCTTAAGTTGCATTGCAGTTAGTCTTAATTGCCTTTGCAATTAAGTTCATCAAAATGGGTAACAAATCCGAGAGATGACTATCTTTTTGCCGACCTGCATAAATTTGTATCATGTTCTCCTAGCTGCTGGTTATCAAATTGCACATGATTTAACTCAAGCTATTTATTATTTCTTTCTATTTATTTATTTATTTTTGACTCAAGCTGTTTTTTTTTTTTAAATGAGTGTTGAATGTAATAATTATTGCTCATTTACTCCATTAGGAAGAGTTACTGGGAGATGCTTCATACTTTGGCCAGATCCTGGGCTTTGTTGTTTTTTGTTCCATTGACCTATGAGGTTGTGAAAATCCTAAAACTCAGGTTCACCCACTTTAACTTGACATTACAGTGAAAGCCAGCTTCAGTACTTTGATTACTTGTTGCATTCCTGGTTTTACTGCTTTTGCCAGATTATTTGTTTTCTTAACTGCTCATGGATTCATTTCAGATATTTTCAATATTTTCCAGCATTTTTAGCTGTTTTCAGTGGTAGAGTTAGGTCTCTAAACTAGCCCATTGTTGGAAATGGAAGTATTCTTAGAGACTTTGCAAAACGGATTCATTCACTCCACCCAGTAAATAATAATAATCAGAACACAGATTTTGTTTTGGTTAATGTCTTTTTTATTTTTACTTTTTGTAGAGTTTGGAGGGTCTAACTATGTTGCTCAGGCTGGAGTGGAGCAGTTCACTCCAATCACTAGTCCAACATGTGATCATAGACCACTACAGCCTGAATTTCTGGGCTCAACTGGTCCTGCTGCCTCAGCCTCCCAAGTAGCTGGGACAAAATGGGTGCAGGACTGTACCTGATTCTGCCACTGTGTATTTTTGACTGTTAAGTCAGTGTCTGTTTCATGTCTGTTTTAGACTTGAATGAAAGAATTTTTGATGTTAGCTGCAGTAGCTTGCTTTCATCTTCTGAAGGTACTAAAGGAGCAGGTTAGGGGAAGGAGAGGATTTGAACCTAATGTTCTTTTTCTAGCCTAGCACTGGAATAAACTTTAAGTCCTAAAAGAAGATTCTGTTTGATGTTTGTTGAGCAAGGGCCTTCTTGTCACTTTCTTTTTATATTGTATTCAAAGTGGCTTCTTTCTGGTTTTAACCTTACTGAGGTGTGAGAGGGAGAGGAATGTTATTGGTATGTATGTGTGTGAGAGAGAATGTTATAGAACCGAACTGGGGCCCACTCACCTGGCACAGTAAAACCAAATACCCACAGGGAGGAACGCAGCAATAGGTGTTTACTGCAGAGTGCTAAGTAGGGAGGACCGACAGCTAAATGCTTAAATCCTCGCCTCCTGGGTAGCTTGCAGGCAAGGATTTTTAAATGCAGGGTAAGTTTCAGGAAAGCAGAAGCTGCAGGCAAAAATCATACATCAATACAGGGAGGTAACACGTTGGTTTAAGTTTAAAAGGTTGAGATATCTTGAAGCAGGGGCTTACATGTTGTAGGTAGATTCAGAGATCTAATTTGCCATTAGTTAAGGAAGAGAAACTTTGTTTAAAAATTTAAGGTCAGCAGAAAAAATGTTAACTGGTTAGGGGGCGTGACTTTCTCCAAGTGCTACAGAAAGAAACTTAGAATAAAAAGTGAGTTATAAAGTTTAGTTTTCACTTTCCCCTTATCTGGACTCCAAGTGCCAGTGGATCTGTTAGGTGGAGGTCCTCAGTGGGGTCTGAGCCTCTGAAAGACAATTCAGGGACGTATGTTCAGATGTTATTTTTAGTTTCTGTAGGGAAAGCAAACATCTCTGGAGCTTCAACTTCCTTGGCTATTGTTTTAGACTACTATTACTTTCTTGTTTAACAAGTTAAGTAGTTACCTCTGGGGCTTGCTAGATGCCTGGAATTTCCCTTGAAGGAACTTAAGGATTTTCCTTTGCAAGTCCCTAAAAAAGGGAGTCTAAGGACTCATTGCTCTGTTTCCAAAAAACAGCTGTCTTCAGGAGGCTGCTCTTTAGTTTGAATAGTTACCATTTGTAAGTTTTTAGCCTTTGGCGCTCCCAGCCCTTTTCTATCTGTGAAGTTTTGGTTTTAGCCATTTTCTCTTCTCTACTTGGGTAATCCTATTTACCAGTCTTGATTGGTAGAGGATTACTCCAAGTCCCTCTCTCCAGCCCAGCTCTCTTTCCAAGCCTTGAGACCCATGCCCAGCCACGAGTGAACATTTCTTAGTTGTCCTTCATGTCCAGGCACTTAACCTCTCCTGAAACCTTAAAGCCAATCAACCTCTTAAATCTTAATCACATTTCTCTATTCTCCTGTCTACTACCCTGGTCTAGACCATCTTCTCTTCTGGATTAAGGCAATAACTTTTTTCCAGATCTCCCTAAAGACTGAAGTCTTCCACTGTGTTAATCCGTTCCACTCTGGGACCTAGAGTATTTTTTCTAAAATGCAATTTGTGTATTAATCTCTTAGATGAAACCTCTTGGTGACTTCCTTTTGTCTTTGCATGCAATTCAGACTCCTTGTTACAGTTGACAGTTTTAATTACTCCTCTGGTCTTAACTCTCTCATCCCTCCCAATTTAATTTTGAATTCTATTAATAATTATGTTAAATTTCCTGTAGGGGTGGAGGGTGGGATGGATTTTGCTTCTCTCTATGAAATTCAATTTTTTGAGGGATAATTTACACACAGTTTGATTAACAAGCAGGTACACTCATGCAACTAGTACTCCAATCAAGATATTGTACTCCTTAGTCTCTCCAAAAAGTTCTTTTGGGGCCCTTTGCCATGGGTTTCCCCTAGCTTCTGCCCCAGGTAACCACTGATCTGACTTCTAGCACTATTGATTAGTTTTGCCTGTTTAGAACTTCACATAAATGGAATCATAGAGTGTACTTTTCTCCCCCTGGCTTTTTCAACTTAGCTCAGTGTTTTTGATACGTATTTATATGATTGCATGTATCAGTAGTTTGCCCCATCTTATTGCTGAGTAGTATTCTTTTGTATGGATATGCCACAATTTACTTATCCATTATCAGTTGATGAATGCTTATGTTGTTACCAGCTTTGACTTTTAGGAATAAAACTGGTATGAACATTTGTGTTCAAGTTATTTTTCAGATACACATTTGCATTAGCATGAGCATTCTATTGCTCCATATCTTTACCAACACTAGATGTTATTAGTTTTCAATTTTACCATCCTTGTGGATGTGTAATAGTATCTTGTAGTTACAGTAGTTTGCATTTATCTGATGAGTAAACATGTTAAGCATCTTTTCATATGCATATAGGCTATTTATATATCTTCTGTTATGGCTTGTATTTTCAAATTGGGTTGTCTTACTATTTGTCTTACTAAGTTTTAAATGTGGCCTGGCCAGTGGCTCACACCTGTAATCCCAGCACTTTGGAAGGCCAAGGCGGGTGGATCACATGAGATCTGGGGTTCGAGACCAGCCTGGCCAACATAGTGAAACCCCACCTCTACTAAAAATACAAAAATTAGCTGGGCATGGTGGTACATGCCTGTAGTCCCAGCTACTTGGGAGGCTGAGGCAGGAGAATTGCTTGAACCTGGGAAGTGGAGGTTACAGTGAGACAAAGTTGCACCACTGCACTCTAGCCTGGGCAACAGAGTGAGACTCCTTCTAAAAAACAAACAAAAAATACACACACACACATGCACGCACGCACACACGCACACACACACACACACACAAAATTCTATGTGTGTATGTTATGTATTTCTGGATACAAATTCCTCTTTTCTGCCTTTTTTTGATAACAAGTTCTTTATCAGACTTACATATTACAGATATTTTCTTTGAGTCTGTACTTTTTTATACCTTAGCACTGTGTTTTGAAGAACAGAGGTTTTTAGTTTTAGTGACAACCAATTAACAAATTTGTTTCTTTTGTGATTGGTGTACTTGTTTCTAGAAATCTTTATTTAACCCTAGATTATGGATATATTCTCATACATTTTCTTAGAAATTTTATTATTTTAGTCCTTGTGTTTAAATATAAAATTCACTTTTAATTTTTTGTATGGCATGAGATTGAGTGTTGAGATTCATTTTAAAAATATTTATATAGTTTTTCCAGTGTCATTTATTGAAAAGACTATACTTTCCCCTGAATTACTTCGGTGCTTTTGTTGAGCATCAAATTTCTAAAAAAAAAAAAAAAAAAAAAGTCTACTGGGATTTTGAGACTGCATTAAATTTATGGAACAATTTAGGGAAAATTGACAATATTGAGTCTTCCAAAATTGACAGTTTTGAGTCTACCAATCCTTAAACACATGTATTAGTTTCCCAGGGCTGTTAAAACAAAGCATCCAAGCCTTGGTGGCTTGAAACAACAGAAATTATCTGACAGTGCTGGAGGCTGGAAGTCTGAAATCAAGGTGTCAGCAAGGCCTTGCTCCCAGGAGGCAATTGCCTCTTCTAGCTCCTTTTTAATGGTTGCTAACAATCCTTGGTGTTATTTGGCTTACAAATAAATCACTCCAATCTTTGCCTCTATCTTCACATGGCCTTCTCCCCTGTGTGTTTCTGTGTCTGTGTCCAAGTTTCCCCTTTTTTAGAACGACATCAGTCATTGGATTTAGAGCCTACACTAACCCAGTATGCCCTCATCTTAACTTGATTACATTTGCAAAAACCCTGTTTCCAAGTGAGGTCACATTTACAGGCCCCCTGGGGTTAGGGCTTTGACCTATCTTTTGGGGAGACACAATTCAACCCCATACTGTGTTTTATAGTTTTCATTGTATGGATCATGCACATAGCCTATTAAATTTATCCTTAAGTACTTTATGTTTGTGGTTATGATTGCAAGTGGTATTTTTAGATTTTCATTTTCCAATCATGTTTTACTAATATATAGAAATACAGCTTTTTATATCAACCTTGTTTCTGTTGACTGTACTAAGTCATATTAGTTCTAGTAGCTCTTGTGTAGTGTCTTTAGGATTTTCTACGTAGACAGTCATGTCTGCACAAAAGACAGTTTTTTTCTTCTTTCCCAATTTATATGCCTGATGATTTTTCTTTTTTGGTCTTAATGTATTTAATGGCTCTGACTTTCAGTACCATGTTCAAGTGGTAGAGCAAACATCCTTGCTTTGCTTGTAATCTTAGGGCAAAAGCATTGTTAAGTACAATGATGGCTATGGCTTTTTTTTTTTTTTTTTTTGGAGAGAGTCTCACTTCATCACCAGGCTGGAGTGCAGTGGTGCCATCTTGGCTCACTGCAACCTCTGACTCCCTAGTTCAAGTGATTCTATTGCCTCAGCCTCCCAAGTAGCTAGGATTACAGGCACATGCCACTACATCCAGCTAATTTTTGTATTTTTAGTAGAGACGGGATTTCACTATGTTGGCCAGGATGGTCTCGATCTCTTGACCTTGTGATCCATCTACCGCAGCCTCTTAAAGTACTGGAATTACAGACATGAGCCACTATGCCCGGCCAGATTTTTTTTTTAATAGATGTCCTTTATAGGTGAAGAAGTTTTCTTTTATTCTTACCTTATTAAGATTGTTTATCATAAATGACTGTTGAATTTTGTCAAATGCATTTTTCTTATCAATTCAACTGATTGTATTTTTCTTTCTTAATTCTATTAATGTTGAATTACATTTATTGTTGCTTTTATATTTATCAATTTTAGATTCCTAGGATAATCTCCACTTCTCATAACATATTTCCTTTTTATATGTTAATGAATTTGATTTACTAATACTTTCTTAATGATTGTTTTATCTGTGTTTATAGGGGATATTGGTCTATGGTCTTATTTTCTTGTCATTGTCAGCATTTGGTATCCATTGATTTTCAGCATTTGATTGCTGTGTATCTAGGTATAGATTTCTTGGCGGTTTTTTATGTTTGGAGTTTATTTAAACTGCTTTGACATATGGATTGATAGTTGTTATCAAATGAGAAAAATATTTGGTCATTATTGCTTCAAGTATGTTTGCTACCTTTTATGTTCCTTTTGAGGGTCTAGTTACTCCACATGAGACACTTGATGTTGTCCGGCAGGCTCACGGGGTTCAGATTCTTTTTTATTGCTGTTGTTTTTGTTTTGTTTTGTTTTGTTTTTTCTCTCTGTGTGCATCAGGTTAGGTAATTTCTATTAATCTTTTCTTATATTGTGTTTTGTTGGCTTTTAAGGCCAACTGTAAATTTCTTAGTATAGATATTGTATTTTTCAGCTATAGATGATCCATTTTTTTAAGTTTCTTTTTTTCATTGTGTACATGTTTTCTTTTGAATCTTTGGACTTATTTACAGTAACATTTAAGAAGCATTTGCCTACCAATTGTATTATCTTAATCATTTAGGGATTTGTTTTTATTGAACACTCCCCTCTACCCCAATTTTGAGGTCACATTTTCTTATTTTTTCTCCTAACTTGAAATTTTTGATTTGTCATCCTTTAAAGAATATTACGTTTTGATCTGGTAGGCAATTTAGTGACTTGCAGATCAACCTGATCCCTTTAGACTTCTGTAAGTTTTGTTAGTATTTCCAGTATAACTTTCTACACTGATGGACTGGTTTTACCCTCCCCCTAAGGTACGGCATTTCTGGAATCTCTGTGGAATGTCCCAGGTATTCTGTGAGGTCTCTGCTCTGTGGTTGAGATTCTGAACTCTCCTAGTTGTTCTTCCCTGGTAGTTATTATTTTTCTGGCCTCATGGAGTCTCATCCTATACACACCCAGCTTAGTATTCAACCAAAGATTCAAGGGGACCCACCATCAGGCTACTAGAGCTCACTGTCCTCACAGCTTCCTCCTCTCTGGCATTCAGCCCTACAAATTCTAGGTACCTCAGCCTCCCTGAGCTGCAGTCTCTGTCTCCTTAGCTTTGTGAGACATCTGTGCTCTGCAAGATCGCTCTTTTTCACTTTCAGGTTTGGCAACTGCCTATAGGAAGGAGCCTGGGCAATGTTAGGGCTTACCTTGGTTTTTATCCTTCTCTCAGGAATCAAAGTCCTGCAGTACTTGCTAACATCTGAAAACAATTTTTCACATATTTCATTTTGAAAGCCTAACTTTTTAGTTGTTTATATAATAGGAGAGCTAGTCCAGTACCAGTTACCTTATGATTTATTGAACCTTGTTTATGTTTTTAATTGGCCAAGATTTAGCTCACCTCTGATAATTTGTACATACTGCTTTTTCTGCCTGAGGCTCTTTTCCCCACTGCCTGTACCTGACAAGCTCTTACTCATCATTTTTAAGGATGAGATTACATTGTCACATTTTTCCTCATAGTCTTCCTTGATGTTACCAAATCCTGGGTTGTTATACTTTATACTCAAAGCACTCTGTATTTACATGTAATTGTAATTACTTGTTATTCTGATTGTGTATAGCCCCCATAAAAATCAAAGCTGTGTGAGGGCAAGAACTGTGTCTCATTCACATTATTTCCCTTGTGCCTAACACAGTGAAGATTTCACTATCTGTGTGTGTGTGTCTCTCCCTTTTGCAATGTTGTATGTGGAGATGAAATTGTACTATTCAATTCAAAGTGCCCCGGGTATACTAAAGAAAATTTTCGGACTTTCACTCTGATATAGAGAGGGAGGCAATTATAGACAGTTGCCATCCTTATTCAGAAGTCTTGCTTGTTTTTGTTTTGTTTTGTTTTGTTTTTTGAGGTGGAGTCTCACTCTGTCTCCAGGCTGAATTGCAGTGATGTGATCTCAGCTCACCACAACCTCTGCCTCCCAGGTTCAAGTGATTCTTTGGCCTCAGCCTCCCAAGTAGCTGGAACTACAGGTGGACACCACCATACCCAGCTAATTTTTGTATTTTTAGTAGAGACAGGGGTTTCACCTTGTTAGCCAGGCTGGTCTTGAACTCTCAACCTCATGATCTGTCCACCTTGGCCTCCCAAACTGCTGAGATTACGGGCGTGAGCTACTGCGCCTGGCCCCAGAAGTCTTCTTTTTAAATTTATCCTATTTCTGCCAAGATTGGTGTTTTTTCCTTTACTGTCTGTATTATAACTATGTGTATATTTATATTTGCCTATACAAGTATTGGTTTGTTTATAATGTTACTTATAGGTGAAGTTTTTTCTCTTCACCTACAAATCAGTCTCATTAAAAAAAAGTATCTTTCAAGATAAACACTGTAACCAATTAGTTGCCATAGTAGTTTTGAGGAAATTAATGTGGCTTGATCTCATGTGGCGTGTTGTGGTAGGTGCACTGTCCCATTGAAGAGCTTTTGATAACAGTAGCTTTCTTAGAAAGACTTCTTTCATTATTGAATTGAAGAAGATGCATTTATGTTTTACTAATCTTATTTATATTTTGTGTATGGAAAAAGAATGTTTCCATTTTTCATTTCACAAGAGTTGTAAGTGAGAGCATTTTAAGATTACTAGTAAAGGCCGGGCGCTGTGGCTCACGCCTGTGATCCCAGCACTTTGGGAGGCTGAGACTGGCTGATCACAAGGTCAGGAGTTCGAGACCAGCCTGACCAACATGATGAAACCCTGTCTCTACTAAAAATACAAAAAAAAAAAAAAAAAAGAAATTAGCTGGGTGTGGTGGCGTGTGCCTGTAATCCCAGCAACTCAGAAGCCTGAGGCAGGAGAATCACTTGAACTTGGGAGGCAGAGATTGCAGTGAGCCAAGATCACAAAACTGCACTCCAGCCTGGGCCACAGAGTGAGACTCTGTCTCAAAAAAAAAAAAAAAAAAAAAGTTTAGAAGATTACTAGTAGAAAAATTTGTCATGATTTGGTCCAAGTTTGCCTCAAGTTTAAACTTTAAAATTAAAAGTGTTGGCCTATAAGTACTTATAAGCTGTCAGTTATAGTACTGTAGAGCCTTAGAATTGGCAGAGACGTTGAAAGTCATTTTTTCTAGCCTACCCCTCAAGCTCCTGGACAGAGGCCTGTTTGAGGCAGATCCTTACATGATTCTAATTGTAGAAAGTTGTAAGAAACTGTAGAAAGTTCTTAGAAAGTAACAGTCAAATTCTGTTTTTAACAAACTTGCGCCCACTGGTCCTACTTCTGCCTTATGTAATTTCTCAGAATAAAGCTAAACTTCTCCTTAGATTATTTTATGTTGCAGCAGTTTTAACACCTATTCTGTCCTTCTTTTTGTTTCTTTGCCTAAAGCTTCAGTTGTAAAAGCATTCCGTATTTTGTATCCCTGTCGACATTAAAGTACATTGTGTAAGCATGTGTCATCCACAGTGGTGTTCAGAACTGAATTGATTCTTCTTGCCGGGACTGCACTGAGGATAGTGGAGCATCCTTGATTTGGAAAAATACCTGACCCCATTGTTTCCTAAGATTGTCTTCACTTATTAGCTCTCATTAATTTAGAATTTAAACATCTTAGCTTTTTTTTTATTTAAAAAAAAGTTTAAAACATTTTCATTGTCTTATAGGTATGCAATTTATATCAAAATGCAGACAGTTCTTTAAAATTTTTGTAATTCAGCATGTTATACCTTTAACTTTTTTAAATTTTTATAATTCAGCCTGTTGATTTACCCTTTGTGTTTTATATGCAGATTTGATACATGTTTTTCTGATCTACATGCCAGTATATAAACTGTGGAACAAGACAAGATCCAGTGCAGAGTCCTGTTAGTTACCTTAGAATTCTAACACTAGTTTGAAGAATTGGGTGGGAAGGTATTTCCACCCAAATGCTTTATCTCTGGGTATGTTTGTTCAGCTAGGAGTGTTCCTAAATTGTAGCATGGGGCTCTGTTTGGTTCGTAAGAATGCCATCAGAGACTTTTCTCAGTGCTTTTAGTATTGTAAGATGATGTTTTCTGTACCTAGAGGCTTGAATTATTGGTAAAGTGTCAAAGTGTTTTTTTTTAACTTCTCTATTCTAGGAGGAATCATTTCCATGCCATTTTCATCAAATAGTGAGATACTACATGATAAAAAATTCAGAGCTCTAAGTCAGTATTACAGAAAGGTCTTAATTGAATGACAAAACTCCCATAGTATCATAGCTTTTAAATAATTTTTTTATTTAAAATTTTTTTAAATTTTTTCTTAGTTTCATGTCACTTAAAATTTATATCATTTGAAGAATAGTAAGCCTTGGTTTTTAGTAAAAGAAATAAACAAAACCTTACTCTGATTTATTACTTGTTATTAAAGTGTACTGGGATTCAAAACAATGAGAGCACAGTTGGAGGGTTTTTACTATAGTGTTCACATTTTTTCTGTCATAAATTTGGTTATAGTTCTCTACAGACACTACATTTGTATAAAGAACTCTGTGATAGACTATTTCTGTCGATGAGATTCCAAAATTATAGACACTGATGTCAATGCAGATGAGGTTAGCCTAATTTGGGCAAGAGAGGGACATGCTGAGTCTCTATATGGATAGCTAAAGGCTATTGCCAAGATTGACAGGTGTCCTGTGAGTGGCAGAGAGCCCCAGGGACAAAATTTTCTCTTGGTTTACTTCTCTAAGAAACAATGAACAAAGTCATATTTTTGTTTTCTATTATTCACACTCAAAATAGTGAAGTCTGCTTTTAACTCAACTTTTCTGCCTTATAAACTACAGAAAGGTAAAAATTTTTGTACTTTCTTCTTACAGTATCAAATTCTGTTTTTGAAAGTTTAGGTGTATCCTATGCATTAATTCTTCTAGAATAGTCACCTGATTTATTGTTACTTTGCCATGTTTTACAAAGGATTTGAGATAACTACAAAAACAGTTAATGTAAAAGAATACATTTGTTATTAGTGTAAAAGAGGTAACTTTATAGAATAATAAACTACATGATTCAACTCAGGAAAAATAAACTTTTAGGAGAATTATCTGAATTATAAACATATTCATTGTAAAAGAGATTTCATACTAATTTGAAACAGCATTTGTTTTTATTTCATCTTATTGAAATTTTATTATTAAAATTTAATTATAAATCACCAAGATAAGTAGTACTAAATAGATCCCAAAATAAGAAAAAGTTTTACAGTCATTAGGTTGAGGCATTGAGAAAGTTGAGATTACTACTTTAAGAAAAACTGTAACCTGAGATTTTTGTAAGATTTGAGTGATGTAAATGTGTCATTAGCAATGAAGGCTTTATGACTTTAGGCATAAACTCAATAGCTGTTTCTGTTCTAATAGGAAAAGTTCTGATCTTGGAGTACTGTGTCTTGATTATTTCTGTATTACTATGTCAGACATTAATAGAAATTAGGAAGTGGATGCTGGGGGAACTATTTTAGGGAGCCAACCTATTAACTAGCAGGAGAAATGAAAGCCAAGAACCTAGTCCTGCTGAAGATCAAAGAAGTTTTCTTAGTGCACTTGTAAACACAGTGCAAGTTCCTGTCATGGACCTTTGTGATGCAGTTAGGTCTAGAGTTAAGGTGAAGCTAGAGTGGTCGGGGCATTTTCATTTCTAGGTTTCAAATACAGTAGAATTTAATTCGATTTAGCTAAAATTTGTTGAGAGTCCACTACAAGCTAGCTATTTGTTTATAGATAGCACTTACCTCCCATGAAGGGGAGGAAAATAAGGCCCAGAGAAATGGTGACTTGCTCATGACACTAAAGCTGGGAAATAAATCTAGGCTCTCAACTTCAAGCCCAGTAGAGTTTTGAGATGGTAGAAATAATCTAGATAGAAATTCATTTCAGTGAGACGACTTTTAGAACTGCCATTCTTACTGCCTCTTTTTAAATCTTCATCTCAGTTATGATTCTTTAAGTATTGTACCAAAAATAGCCATCTTGTATTTGCTTTTCAAAACTTGACTCTTTTGAGCAGTTGATAGGAAGAGAATGTGAAGGAGGAAAGGGTAGCATGCCTGGGCCAAGCATCGAGGCAGTAGGCTGATTTGGAGTTATAGCCCAGGCCAGAGAGGCAGAGAATGACCTCCAAGCCTAAGGTCCAGGCTGCAGCCTCTTACAGATGACTGCCAGCGTTTCCCTTGAGCATTGGCCTAAGGTACATTCTGCTGCTGTGTCCCATGCCTAGACATCCGTCAGGTTTGGTTACTAGAACCTTACTGGAAGAGAGAGTAATCAGAGACCTTGACAGTCTCATATTAAAACTAGTCTCATGGCAAAAATAAAAATGTTATCTGGATTTGTGCAAAGATTAGTATTACAGCTTGTTAGCTCTGTAGCAAGAAGTGAAAAGTTTGTGGCCATGGGTTAAGAATGGTTTCAAGTTAGGAAAATTTGGATTTACACCTATAGATTTAATTTACACTTCATTTTGACAAGCCTGGAATTGACTTATCTTTTAAATAAACTATTTGCACTGAGGATTAGGTAATGAAAATGACATTATTTTAGGATCAAATATTTTAGGATCATCATTTGTATACACTGATAATCAGATGACGTCTTGTCATGGACTGCAGTAACTCCTGAGTGTTTCTTCAGTCAGCCCAAGCTATCTTCACCTCTCTGTGGGAACTCTGCAATGGTGGCCTGACTAGCTCATCTATCACCTACCCCACCTCTGTATACTTGACCAAGGTGGTCTTTTTAAAAAGCAAAATCTGCTAAAGTAGTTCAGCAGATTGGAATTCAGACAATACATCCCCAGGTGGCCCACATAGGCCTGGCCTCTGCTCCCCAGGGCTGCAGCAGCATCTGGCTCCTCCTCCCTGCACTTAAGCCGCCCTGGTCTTTCTGTCTCTCACACTTGCTGGGCTTGGTTTTGTCTCACCCTGTGGCCCTCATGCCTGTTCTTCTGTCTGCATGATCTATCTTCTGTCTTCAGTTCCTGCACCATCACATTTCATCTCAGCGTCATTTTAGGGATTCTGGAAGAAGTCCTTCACCTCTTAAGTAGGTCAGATTCAGGTTTTGTTGGCATTTCCTATCTCTGCTTCATAGCACTTGTTACAGTTGCACTTTTGTGTTTATTTACATAATTTGATTAATGCAGACTCTTAACTAAATTCCAACCACCACAAGGGCAGGAACCTTGTCTGCTTTTATTCTATGCTTACATCCCTGCCATCTGATACAGAGTCTGGTACATATCAGCAGCTTAATAAATATTTGCTGAATACTTGAATGAAAGTTTCACAAAAGGCATTTTCTCAGCAGTATTATCTGCACCCTCTAGGTCATGAAGATGAATGAATAGAGGGATGCTTTGTTATTAGAAAGCTCATTCACAGCCATGAGAACAAGATTTGTATCAAAAGTATAAGTTAGATTGCAGTTAGGGCTTGAAAATAGTATGTCCTTAATTATTTGAAAATGCACTATTAGACTAGCTTTTTTTCAGTAAGCCAAGAATGAGCAAATCATAATGGTAAGTAGCATAGATAGACAGCCTCTAACATTCATAAAGCAGTTCTATCTCTAAAAGAAATAAGAAGTTGAACAAATTTCAATTAAAAATTGAAAAGATGGAATAAAATGCATTAATATTTTAAAATGTCACAGGACACTATGCTTGTGAAACAGGTCTATGTGAAAAGAATGAGGACATTTTTAGTACTGCCAAAAATTTTTTGAAAGTTGTTTTAAGGCACTCAGTGCTAAGATTGTAGAAGTGTTTGAGGCTAGCCTGAGGCCTCTTTTGTCTACATTTTGTTAGACTGTTAGGTCAGTGCTCACTAAAGTCTTTTCCCTCCCCTCTTCCAACATTACTTAGGCAGTTCTACCCTAACCCTGGGGTTGTGGCATAAAGCATGCGCTGGGTAAGAAGGCTGGCTGGGTAGTGCATTCCCAAAGGAGTCAGGTGATCACTGTTGGAAGGCAGCTGCTTGAGGTCCAAGGCAGTCAGTGTCCCCTCTCTTTTGCCTCGGGACAGCTGGTTATTTATTAGACTCCTAAGAAGTTTCCCTTGCTCCCTAGTAGGAGAGAGAGATTATGCAGCAGGATTTTGATTGATCCAATGGGAATTACATTGATCTGGTGTCTGGCCTTGGTTCTTATCAAGTGGATCACCTCTAAGGTAGGCCATCTTTATTTTTAGGATGGTGACATTCATCATTGTTAGTTTACATACTTGATAGGAATGAAGTAGCTCGACAATTTTCTTCCCCTTTTACCTCAGTTTTTATTTCTGTGATGAAAAGAGCTGTGAGTTTCATCTGTTGGCCAAAGGACTTAAATTTACTACTTGTAGTTTTTATTCTTGTCCCACATTATTCCTTCTTAAGGGCTTTTTATAGCATCTTTCCTCAATATCAAAGCAGCATTCCTCAGTATCACTGCATTAAAGAAGTTTTTATGACTAAAGAAGTTTAATTTTTAAGATTACAAAATTAAGTTACACTTTTGGTGTACGTATTTTAAACATTCTCAGAAAATTTAACAACACTTATGTATTTAAAGTATTATTTTGAGGACTTCTAAACAGTTATAAACTTTTTAAAAATGAAAAACCACCCTCTATCATGGTCTCCCTTAAGATCTTGCTATTGCTAAAATATATGCCTTATCTTTAATATACTGACATAATTGTAGGATTATATATATGTAGTTTTTGAAGTTGAATTCTAAACGTCAGGCTTGAGAAATTCTTGATAGAATGCTAGCTAACCATTTGCCAACTGGACAGGGTCTAAAACGAAAGTAAAAATATTTAAAATTATACTATTTAAAATTATTTTTTCTATACTTCTATAAAAATGATTTTATCGTTCATCTGCCTCACAGCTTTTTTCTTTCTAGATTGAGAAACTGAATTTTTAAGGCCACCACTTAACTAAGAAACAAAGCTTCTATAAAGTTAATTTTCTTTCTCAAGCAAGATTTTAATACGTGCTATGTAATTTTCCACATTTAAACATAACATTTTAAGCATAATTATCTCTTAACTTGAAGTGTTATTTTCTTAGTGATTATGATTGAGGAAATCTCTTAAAGAAAAATAATATATTCAGATTTTAAAATCTTTGTGTTTTAAAAGTTAAGAACTAATTTTGTTGCACTGACAGCCATTTACTCGTTTTTAAAGGATTGACTTGCCAAGTTATTGAATGAAGGTCAAGTTAATGTTAATAACACATTAGTTGTCGTGTGGGTGTTTTCAGAGAATTTACTTTTTAGTTTTTTTTTTTCTGTAGAAATGAGGTCTTATGTTGCTCAGGCTGGTCTCAAACTCCTGGGCTCAAGCAATCCTTCTGCCTCAGTTTCCCAAAGTACTGAGACTATAGATGTGAGCCACTGCACCTGGCCTCTAGACTTTACTCTTTTAATGACCACCAAAAAATTAAATTGTTTTTAAACAAAAAGAATGATAATATTTTATTTAAAAAAAATCTTTTAAAAAGGAAGAAAATGGGAAGGATACTATTTGGTAGATCAGTGCAGTGTTTGAATACTTTAGCCACTCAAGTACAAGCATGTTTTTCTAGCATATGTAAGTAAGATGACTACTCTGAAAAACTTACTTTGCTATGTCAGAGGAACTTCACAACTTTGGCTAGGCTTCATCTTTTGCTGTATTATTTTTTTTTTCAGTAATGTTGCCAAAAATTTTATTCAGTGCTCCTTTGTTTAAGCCCTTTAACCGTCAGTTTATGAATCTGCAAAATGGAACTAATAAAGCCTACTACTGTATAGTGATCTTGTATGATTTAAGTGAGATTTTGTGTGAAAACACTTGGAACATTTTTTTCGCACAAAATAGGAGCACAGCAAATGTTAGTTAATATATTATTGCTCATACCATGTAATGGAAATGCACTTGTTTTTGCTCAATAAATCATTTAGTGGAAAACTTGGAACAAAATAAAAACAATGACATTAAAATGTCTTTGCTGGATTTTAAAACATGTCTATCTTTAAAAGTTATGTATTAACTAATATTGGGAACAACTTTTGCACCTTTTATCATTTACCTTCGAGTCAAATCTTTTGTGGAAGAATGATTCACCCTGATTCAAGGTGAGTCTTGCTAGAACACTCAGAACTCCTGTTAGTGAGGCAGTGGGTCCTTTGGTGCTTTACAGTTTAACTTGTTTATGCTGCTGCTGTCAGTTTCTGATTAGCTCAGCCTCGCCCATGTTTTGACCTATACTAGTTTGCTTTACAAGCTGTTCCCAGGATGGCTAAATTAGAAGAGTCACGAGTAGAAGCCTGTCAGTTATTTCCATTCACTGGTGAAGTGAGGTGGGAATGTGGGTGATAGCTCTGAGACTGACAATGTGACACAGGATTTTGATGAAATTTGTTTTGCTGATATTAACAAGAAAATTCTAGTAGTAGATGTTTTTTAAAATGATAATCTTTAAAGAAATCTTTGTTACATGTGCAGCAGTCTTATATAAAAATAGATATAATTATTTTTAAAACAACATGATTCTAACACAGAAGTCAAATTTTTGTTATAATTCATATAGTGTTTTTTTTCCAAAAAGAGTTCCTGTAGGTTATTCTACCTACCTACTTTAGATTATTCTACCTAGTGAGAGAACTTAATAATATTCATTTTAATCTTAATTCTTAAGGGAGTGGATGAATGAATTATCACTCAGGATGTAAAGCTATGTCTTGTAGTTCAGTATAGCATTTAAGCTAAGTATTTGTAGAATAGCCTTACTTACGTTAATACCTTATAATTAATAGAGTAACTTGGATATTTTGCACAGCCCTATGTAATTTGTATCTATTTTAAAATTAAACTCTGCTTTTTTTGCTTAATAAACTGAGATTAATATAGACCCTACCATTATAATATCTAAATTAGTGCTTCTGTAAATGAGGCTAAAATGATTACCTTAATAAGTTTAGTGTGCCATGGTTTTATCTAGACTATGTGCATTACCCAGTTTTTGACTTAATATTATTTTGTGATATTTAACAGAGAGCTAATATTGGTCAGTCTTTTACAATTCTTTATATGTGAAGTGATAAATATGATTTTTACCTTTCTGAATAGCAACTGTTATAGTAAATACCCTTCCTACATTACAAAAATAATAATAATAATAATATCAGCTACCATCCTAAAGAGAACTGTTAGAGATAACAGCTTAAAGTTATTTTAACAAGTTATTTATCTAAGTTGTTACTGGATACCAGCAAATTGATTGGTCGTGACAAGCTATTACATAATATCTGTAGTTTCATTAATTTGCTGTAGTTGATAGAAATATTTTTTGCCACATATGCCCTTCCTAGGCTAGTAGGTTTACCCCTAGATTGGTGGTTTTAAGGAGAGTCCTCTGTAATCTAGTAAGCTAAATACCATGGGGAGGGGATTTGCACAGTAGCTATGAGTGGTGCCTTTTAACAGTGGCTGTTTGCTCCAGAATAACTACCATGAAACACTGCAGGAGGCTTCCTTAGGTTATTCTATTAGTGGAAGGCACTTTAAGCATGTTGCCAGGAGTGTATTCTATATGATTTGGTCCCTTGGGATTTAAGATCATGCTTTTTTTTGTAAATTTCTTTGTAGTAGATTTTTATTTTATTTTTTTATTTTAATTTTATTTATTTTGTGAATATATGATAATTATACACACTACAAGACTCAAAAAGTATAAAGATAAACATTGAAGAGCCCCTCTCCTATCTCTGTATCACTAAGCCTCCTTGGAGACACCAGTAGTGATAGAATTTTATTTTTGTTTGAAATTTTTGTTCCTCTTATATTTCATGAACTGTGTTTATTTTAGAACTTGTGAAATCATGTAAGATTTTAATTGATATTTTTCTCTTAAAAGATAAGCATTAAAGATATAATAATGTTTTGGGTGGTTATTTTGCATACTAAATCTAAGTGAGGGCTTTAAATACATTTTCAATATAATAATAGTAAAAAAATGTGATTGTTTTCCTTGAGATTTGTAGGTATATGTTGAGGAGTTATAAATTCCATGCCAGAGTCTTGTAAGGGAAGAGGATCATTAATCCGATATGTGAAAATACAATTTCATTGCTTTTATAAGTACTTCTTTTGTTAATGAAGTCAAGCATTTTTTTGTGTTTATCGTTTTATTTTCCCCTTGTGAATAGTATGTTTATGTCCTACCTATTTTTCTACAGCTTTTTAGTCTTTTTCTAATTGATTTGTAAGGCATTTAAAAATTTTTTTGGTGGGAGGTTAGTAGAGGAAAATTAGCCCTTTGTCGTATCAGTTGAACTCATTTTTCTGGGTTTGAAGTTTATTCTTTACTTTACCATATATTTTGCCATTGTAATTTAACTTTTAAGTGGCCAAATTTGTCAGTGTTTCATGACTTAGGGATTTTTATGAGATAGTTAGAAAGGCCTTCCTATTTAAGACTTTTAAAAATACAGTCCTGGTTTCTTTTAATATTTTTGTGCTTAGTTTTTAACATTTAAATCATTGTTCTATGTGTAATGTATTTTGGAGTGGGAAGGTAATAATACACCTTTATGTTTTTCTAGATAGCACCATGTAATCTAATGTTATTTATTAAAAATCAATATTTCTGCCACAGATTCTAAGTCCTGTATTTGTCATGTACAGAATCACTGTATACTCTTGGATTTGCTTCTAGAGTCTCTGTTGATTATTTTCTCTATTTATTTGCAGTGTCACACTACTTTGTTAATATCCCATGGTGCTAGTTCATTCACCCCTTCCCCCCACCCTTTTTTTGAGACAGGGTCTCACTCTGTCTCTCAAGCTGAAGTGCTATGGTGCCATCATAGCTCACTGTAGCCTCCAAATCCTAGGCTCAAGGGATCCTCCTGCCTCAGCCTTCCAAGTAGTTGCGATTACAGATGTGCAACACCATACCTGGCCTATTACTACTTAAAAGAAATGTTTTTGCTTGTTAATTTAATTTTACTGATCACTTTTGACATGTAGGCACTGTTCTAAATGTTGGGATTTATCCTAGATCTGGGAATATAGCAGTGACTGAAGTCCCTGTCTCCACAGAGCTTAGATTCTATGTCTAAGCTCTGATTTGGTCAATTTTATCTTCCTCATTTTTAAATCTATCCTCATTTATGTGCATTCTGTTAATCACTAATTTATTCATCTATTTATCAGTTGTTAATTAATTTATTTGCAATAAATCCATTTAGTCATTTATTTACCAAGTTTTTATTTAGAACTTACTAAATAATAGGTCCTGTTTTAGAAGCCAGGGATGCAGTGATGACTAAGACAAAGTTTATGCTCTTTTGGAGCTTTTATTTTAGTAACACATAGACAAGATAACGTTGGCTGCGTGCAACGCAGAGGACTAAAGTAGGGAGCTGTTTAAGAGGCTGGGTTCCAGGTGGCTGTAGATTTGGCAGTGAGGGATCCCTCTCTGAAGAGATGACGCTTTGTCTAGAATCTGCAAGGTAAGAAGGGAACAGTGAAGCAGTGATCCAGGACGAGGGAACAGCAAGTGGAAAGGCTGTATATTTGGTATAGATGAGGAAAAGCAAGGAGGCAAGCTTGGCTGTCTTCTAGCAGTGGGGGAGGCCAAAGTACAAGAGGGCACAGAGGTAGGCAGGTCACAGAGGACTCTTCGAAATTAAAGCTTGGGGGGCCCCAAGTGTGATGGGGAGTCTTTGGACGATTTTGAGCAGAAGCTGAAATACTTACTTTTGCTTTTATGTGAAGCATGGACTGGGGGAGAAAGAGATGCATCAGGAAAGCCAGTGGATTGTCCTTTCCTTTCTTTTCTATTAATATTTGGCAACTCCTATCAATCCCTTTTGAGTCAACTCAAATGTCACCCCAAAACCTTTACCAACTTACTCAAACAGATTAAATTTCCAAGGAAAGGCTGTATGTGCCTCTCTTTGTACCCATTTTTATGGTAGTTCTTAACCATACTGTATTGCAATTTGTCATCCTTCTACCCCAGAGATTTCAAGAACAGGTGCCATATCTAATTTCATTTTGTATATCCAACTTCTCTTGCACAGTGCTTCACAAATAATAAATGATAAATACATGTTTGTTGAGTTGAATTTTATATCATATTTGTCATATAATGTGTGTATTTTTTTTTCTAGAGGCGTGGAGCTATTTCCTATGACAGTTCTGATCAGACTGCATTATACATTCGTATGCTAGGTAAGCATTATTTATTTTCTAACAATATCACTTAATTTTGTTATTATCTGTTGTTATTTGAATTTGAGGTATCTTTCGTTAGGTAGCTTTTCATAGCTGTTTGTAGCAGAAATATCCTATTACCTAATGGAGTTTATAGTCTGGAAACCAATATTGAATGTGATGTGAATAAAGAGAGGTATTTTAGAGTTACAGGTAATTGAAAAATCTTTGGCTTAATACCTGGGACACTGTCATTAGTACACAGTTTTAAATTGCATCTTGAACATTCTTCATAGGAAATAGTCTTAGATTTGTAGTGGCTAAATACCAAATAGATGAATGCCAGCATGGACAAAGGTGAGGCCATGAAACACCTCAGATAGTCCTGTTCTCAGTTGGCTGGCAAGGAAGACCATTTGACTTCTTCTAGTTCTGGTGCTTAAATTTTTTATGTATTACTCAATTCCACAAGGTAAAATGCATTTAGATATGTGCATATATATGTCTAATTTTCTTTCTCTCTTTTTTTCTGTACCAGATTTCTGTCTTCATCCATGTCTCCTTCATCCTTGCACTTTAACTCATATTATTAAACATGCATATTAAGATTCCAACAGGCAAATTTATTCATTTTTTGTTAGAAGACTCTCCCATGACTCCTCCTCAACTCAGAATTCCTACCCCAACTTTATGATATTGATCCTTCCTTATTCTTCACCTACTTTTGTTTTTTCTTTACCACCTTCACTAATTCCTTTTCATACTTTCAAGCCGAAGTGTTTCCCAAGGTTCTATTTTAACTCTTACTCCTTTTTGTCCTCTTTAATTTATCCTGTGTATCTTATCTGCCTCAATTCTTTTCTACTCCAGGACAAATTTTTCCTTTGCAAATGTGCAGCCTTTTTCTCCTTGCTGTCTCCATCTTTCTCTAACAAACATGTTCAGGATTTTGCTGTCCTTAAGACAGAGCTTTGGATTCATATTTTCTTCAACTCTGTAGAACATCTCCATGTGAATGTTATAAATATCTCAAACTTAACATGTCTAAAGCAAAACATTTGTTTCCCATGTCTGTCTGTTTCTGCAGTCTTTTGCCATCTCAGTATATATAACTCCCTTCTTCCAATCATCAGGTCAAAAACCTCAGACTCATATTTGACTTTCTGTTTCTTGCACACTCCATATTGAATTCATCAGCATATCCTACTGGGTGATACCTTAGAATACACCCAGAATCTCACCACACCAATGCTGTTGCCACCACATTTGTTACTTATTCCTTAACTGAAGGCCCTGCATCTACCTTTGTTCCCTGACTGTCTTCTCATCTCACTCCTCGTTCAGAAATATCTGATGGCCGCGAAGATCCAGCATGATCTGACCCCGCTGCCTTATCCACCCTACCCCCACCGGTTCCCTTCACTCACCTTGCTCCTGCCATGCCGGCCTCTTGGCTTGCCCTTGACCGTGCCAAGCATGCTTCTGTCTCTGGGAGTTTACACTGGCTCTTCCTCTTGCCTGGAAGCCTCTTCCTCCCTGGCTCACTGCCTCACTTCCTTCAGGTCCCTGTTCAGATGCTTCCTTTTCAGTGAGACCTCCTCTGACTGCACTAATGAGTCACCCTCCCCTGGTCCTCTCTTTATTCCTCTTACCTTTGTTTTCTCAGTGGGACTCATCATCTTCCATAGACCGAAATTTGGTATTTCTTATTTGTGTCATCACACAAAAAGATAAGCTTCATGAGGACAGTGACAGGGACTTTATGTATTTTCCTTACTGCTCTGTGCTTCACATGTTAACATTTGTTGCAGCATTAAGGAATGGCCACAGGACAGGTGACTTGTCATTTTGAGATGGAATTATAGTCGATGAAGTGAGCCTTGGAGGAAATGATGGTCTTACTGAGAGAAACAGAGTAAGCAGGAGAGCCCTCTAGGCAAGCAAAATTGCAAGAGCACAGGAATAGAGGCTGAGGATTTAAGGGTTATGAATTTGGAGGCTATAAAAGTGTAGGGGGAGAAGTGCTGTCCTTGGAACCCATGGAGCTGGGTTTAAATACTGGCTCTCCCTTTGCACTAGCTTTGTGGCATGGAGCATGTTGTTTAACTTCTCAAAGTCAAGTTTTTGAATCTGTAAAATGAAAATTAAGATTCCTATCTCTGAGCGTTGATTAGAAAAGAAAAGAATGCCTGTAAAACACAAAAAAGAGTGTCTAGAACATGGTTGCTATGGTTATGTTGCTGTATAGAGAAATAAATCTGGAAGTAATGTGGGCACATGTAGGAACCACACTGAGCTTATGAAGACCAAAGTTTTAGGCTCAGCTGAAGGCCTTGGGTGCACCCACTGTCAGTGAGAAAAGAGTAATTAATCAGATTGACTTTACAACAGTCTTTAACATTTAAAGTTTTTAGACATCTATGAAACTGTAAACTGCTTGAAAATAAATAACGTATTTTACATTTTTCATGTCCCTTTTAGCCCATAGTATAGTACTAGGCACAGAGTCAGCTCTTAATATAATATATTGCTTCTTGCTGCGGCTTTCTCAAGTTTTGTGCTGAGGATTTTCAACCTACTGTAAAACAGATACTGTATTCCAATGGCCTTTTTTTTTTTTTTTTTAAGTTGCCCATGTGAATAATATGTAAGGTCATCTTACACACTTGAATCATCTTTCAGAAGTCTAACTTATTAAAATATAGATTATTGTAATTATTATTATAGGGGTAGATTTTTTAAAAATTCTATTCATTCAGCCTTACAATTCATTACTGAAATTTTGTGAACCCTTTCAAATAAATCAGCTCTCAGCTACCTGGTTTCACATATATCATCAGTGGGCTGTTACTTATGAATATGATACCACATGGACCTTTGTTGCATATGGAAGCTTCTTCCCAAATGACAACCTTGTAAACTTATGTTTTATTTTTGATTCTGTCCAGGAGATGTTCGTGTAAGGAGCCGAGCAGGATTTGAATCAGAAAGAAGAGGTTCTCACCCATATATTGATTTTCGCATTTTCCACTGTAAGTGTTGGTAGACATGATATTTCTCTTAGACTTTCACTAAACTTCAACTTTTAATAAAATTACATTGTTTTCCAACAGAAAAAAAAATGCCAGAAAGAAACTGTATTATGTTTGGAATGTTTTTAAAAATGAGGTCATGTAAATGACACTATTTCTAGGTAACAGTAAATGCTTAGAGACAGAAGAGGAAGATACTAAAATATGAAAGTTGATACAGCTTTTCTCCTTTCTGATTTATTACATCGTTTTCTTCTTTAAAAAGTTGTTTTATTCCAAATGGTTTGTCTTTGCTACTTCAAATAAAATGTTTTTGTGCAAATGATATTTTATGAAGGTATTTCAGTAGTTTAACAAGATGCTATCTTTTAGGTTTATTTGAAAACGTACATCACCTTTAAAGATGCTTGGTAGAATGCCTATTTCAAAAACAAACATTCTATGTGGATCTGGCCTGTAATAGAGGGAAAGGGAAAAAACAGAACTTCTAAATGCCTTAAATACTAAACATATTAAATCTGTTTCTGGAGGAGTTCAACTTTCACTAATGTTGGCTAAAGTAATTTGGATTGATACTCTAAAAAAATGAGAAAAACTGTTCAAAATGTAAAAGATGTGTATGTATTCAAATACTATCTGAATGCTATTCAAGCAGAGAGATAAGCCCAGCACTTCAGGCCACTTTTCTCCTTAGTAGCTTGTGCTGATTCTGGGAAAGGTGGAGAGAAGATGAGCAGAGCTTTTTATGGGCACTTAGGGCTAGAGAAACAAAAACAGGTGTTTACAGCCCAGCAAGGTTGGAAGGTTGGTGCTGATAAACCCTTCAGCCTTAGGTTGGAATCCTAAAGTGCTATGCCTTAGAAATAAATCCCAACTTTGAAATATCTCACTCACTGAATACATTAAGGTCATCTGTGACTCATGTTTCTAGGCACCTGTAGGACAGAGATGTTACTCATCCCTTAAGTTTGCTAGCTGCAAACACAGCCCTGGGACATGTCCTAGGCAAAGACTAGTCAGGGCTTTGCATTCTTGAGACATCAGTAAGAATGTGTAGGGACACTCAGGGCCTCTGAGGAGGATTACCTCTTCCAGTAACAAATGACCCTAAAACTTACTGGCATAAAACAACGATTATTTTTAATGCTCTTGATTCCAACAATCAGGAATTCAGTCAGGGTATATCAGGTTTGTCTTGCCAGTGCTCTACATTGTCTTGGTCTTTGATTGGAATGGTTTAGACAGCTAAAAATGGCTGGGATAATGGCACTGGAGCCTTATGTCCAGGGCCTTGGTCCCTCTCATGTCATCTCCTAGGGCTGGAACCTCTAAGATGGCTTCTGCCCTCTTAGGTATGATGCCAGCATTTTTCTCTCTCCATAAATGGCAGTCTCAGGGAAGTCTTAGGGTAGTTGGACTAATTACATGACATCTGCTTTCTCTCAGAGCAAGCATTTCAAGAAAGAGGAAGTGTGGGGACTCATAGGGTGTCTGAAGATCTGGGCCTAGACCCTGGCCTAGCATCACATTTCCATATTCTGTTGATTAGCTATGTCACACACCTTGCTCAGAGTCATGGAAAGAAGACAGCCCTCTCCCCACCCTGATTGTCAAAGGGTACAAGGTCAAAACCTTTTTAATCTCCCATTCTTTAATCTGGCACAAAATGTTTTGAAAAGGTAATTAAGATCCCAGAAGGAGAGGAGAGGGAAAATGTAGCAGGAGCAGTCTTTAAAGAAATAATGGCTGAGAGATCTCTATAAGTTGATAAAAGACATTGAAGCACAGATTCAGGAGGTATTATAAATTTCAAGCAGAGTAATATTAAAATCACACCCAATCGTACTGTAGTACAACTATGAAAACCAAAATCAAAGAGAAAGAATTAAAAGTAATGAGGGGTAGTGGAATATTACTTTCAAAGGAGCAATTATGAGATTTCCAGAAACAGATTTTTCATTTTCCACAGAAACTAGAAGGTAGAAGGCAAAGGAAAGATAACTCTGATGTGCTGGAAAAAAAATAAACTGTCAAACTAAAAATGTCATCCACAAACTCTGAAAAGGACACACTTCACAATTTATTATGTAAGGCTAGCATGTAATCTTGATACTACAACATTACAAGGATATGCCAAGAACAGAAAATAACAGCCAAATCACTCATGAATATAGATGAAACATTCCAAATAACATCTTACCAAATTATATCTATAACACAAAGGGAGAATAATATGTTTTGGCCCAATTTGTATTTTTCCAGGAATATAATGTTGGTTTAACAGTGAAAAATCAATCAGCATAATTCACTGTATTAATGGAATAAAGGAGGAAAGTTATGGATAGGTTAATATGCTAATGTTGAAATGGCAGTGCTAAATGCCAAGATGACCAAATGCTAAGAAAAGCATTTGATAAAATTCAACATTTGTTCTTCCTTAAAAGTCTGAGCAAGCTAGGAACAGAGAAAAACTTAAACAGTCTGAAACATTACCTGCAAAACTAGCAAACATCATATTTAATGGTGCAATATTAAAACATTCTTTCTGAGAAGAGAAATTAAGAATATCTTTCATCATCTTTTCTATGCAGTATGTCAGAAATCCTAGCCAGTATAATAATGCAAGAAAAAGAAATTAAAAGTATAAAGATTAGAAAAGAAAAAGTATCATTTATATGGATGACATAGTTATGTACTTAGAAAATTGTTAGGATTAATAAGTGAATTTAGCAGGTTTCCTGGATACAAAGTACGTAGTTGTATTTCTGTAAAGTAACAGTGAGAAAATTGAGATAATACATAATTTGAATTTACATCAAAAAAATCAAATATGTAGTGATAAATCTAAAGCTATGTATACTCTGCATAGAAAACTATAAGACATTACAGAGAAAAAGTAAAGATAAATAGAAGTATATAGACTGTTGTTTATGGATTGGAGGATTCAGTTTTTAAAGATGTCAGTTTTTTTCTTTCCTAAGTTGATCTATATAGGTTTAGTGAAATCACAACGAAAATCCCAGCATTTTTTTAAAAATAAAATCAACAAGCTGATTTTAAAACTTACACAAAGGTTGAAAAAGCCAAGAATAGCCAAGACAATTAAGAAGAACCAAATTATAGAGTTTACATCTCATAGATAACAAACTTATTATAAACAATAATAATTAAGTCAGGGTGATATTATTCAAGGACTCACAAATAGAATAAAGGCATACTGTAGAATCCAGAAATAACCCACACGTATATGGATATTTAATTTGTGACAAGTTGGTAATACAGTGGGTAGAAATAATGATTTCACTAAATCAAGTGGATACCCATATAGGGGGAAAAAATGAATCTTGGCCTCTGTTCATACCATACATTTAAAATAAAAAAAAAATTTTTGATTGATAAACTTTGCCAAGTTATGCTGATAATTCAGGTATATGAGGAATGCTAAATCAATAAGATTGACTTAGCAATGTGGACATGGTGGTAGGGGAAGCCTGAAATTAAAGTTAATTTAAGAGAGAACAGAAAGATGGGAATTAGATATAGTAAGGACAGACAACTCTTTTAGAAAATTTTGCTACAAAGAAAAGAGAAGAAACAAGAGAGGCGACTGACAAAGGAAGAAGGACATTGAAACTAGAAATTAATAGCAAAGCTGGAAAGCAAAAAGTCCTGGTCACCTGGAAATTTTTCAGATTCTGAAATAAATACTTATTGGGTCAAAAAGGCAAACCATAAAAAGGTGATAATTAAAGACTATACATGAAAACCTGTGAAATTCAGCTAACACAGTGCTTACAGGAAAATTCATTGCCTTAAAAATACTACATGCATAAATGAGAAAGAATGAAATAAGTTAACTAGTCAACTCAAAAAGTTAGAAAAATAATATCAAAATACACCTAAGATAAAGTAAGTAGTTGGTAAAGATAAACAGAAATCAATGAACTAGAAAACTAAAATAAAAGAATTCTGTGGCCGGACACCATGGCTCATGCCTGTAATCCCAGCACTTTGGGAGGCTGAGGCGGGCGCATCGCAAGGTCAAGAGATCAAGACCATCCTAATCAACAACATGGTGAAAGCCTGTCTCTACTAAAAATTAGCTGGGCATGGTTGTAAGATGATGCCAGTGCACTCCAGTCTGCTGTAGAGCGAGACTCCATCTCAAAAAAAAAAAAAAAAAAAAAAAAAAAGTAGAACTCTATAACTAAGAACTGGTTGTTTGCAATAAAACAAATAAGTTGCTAGCTAACTTAATCAAAGGCTGATGCATACACAAAGTAAAAAATAAGAGGGGAAAATACCACAGATAAAGAGAAAATAAAAGAATCAAAATGGATTACTTTACTTGACCCCAAAAATATATTTGAACATTTGTATGATCCAGAAAATTTTCTTAAAAATTACAGTTTATCAAAACTGAATGTAGAAAACATAAATTAATTCAGCAATACTCAGTGTGTGCTCTGGGATCCTCAAGACCCTTTTGGGGGTCTGTGAGGTTAAAACTGTTTTCTTAGTAATGCCAAGATGTTATTTGCCTTTTTCGCTTTTATTCTCTCTCAAGGATGCAATGGAGTTTTCTAAGGCTGCATGATGATGTCTCAGTACATTCAGTGTATTAGCAGATATGAGAAACAGCCAAACATTCTCACTAAATTTTTCTTTGTTTTGGAAAATATGGTTATTCTTAATAAAAATGTTATTTATGTTAACATGTTACAGGTTTACAGTAATAAATATTTTATATTTTTAAATACTATTTAGCCATTAAATATTCTCAAATAAATTTTGTTTTATATATTTTTTAATTAACTAAATATTTAAATAATTTTTAATTGCTATGTGGTAAATATTGATAGCTGTAATCTACATAAAGTTATTGGGTTGTCAATAATTTTTAAGAATGTGAGAGTCCCGAGAACCAACGTGTTAAGAGAAAGTTGCATAAGAGTTACCTCTCTAAAAGCCTGAGGGCCAGGGATTTTACAGGCAAATTATTTAAGATCTTTAAAATATTGGTAATGAGTTTCAAAGCTCTTTAAATTTTCAGATTACAAAAAGGGAACCATTCAGAGTAACTTTATAAACCAAATGTAACTTTTTAGAAGTATAATATTCTCACTACAAATGTCAGTACAAAAAAAATTTTAAAAATACTACCATAAGGATTTCCAACAGCATGAAGGAATAATACTTCAGCCATGGTAGGGTTGTCTCAGGAAAGGAAGCAAGGATGATTCAATACATAGTTTTTCTGCAGTAATGTAGCAGAAATGGTAACACTGATTGCTTCAAGGATGGAAACCGGGTGCCTTGAGGAGATGGGAGGGGCAAGAAACTTTATGGTAGACCTTTTGAATTTTGACTCAATGTGAATGTATTGCTCATTGGAAAGTGTATGTAAAAATATTTTTTGATGTTGGAATAAATAAGGATTGGCGGTGGGTAAAAAAATCAGTAAAAAGTCTAAATTATGATATTTGTATAAAGAAAAGTACAATTGTATTTGGAGTCTCCAACCTACTCCCTAACTTACTGAATTTAGTGAAATAAGAGAATTTGAAAAATATAATTGTTAGAAGTTTTAAATAGGGGGCATAAAGGGACTTTTTGGTGGGGGAGGGGCATTAAAATGATTAGATCGTTAGAAGCATCTCTAATGAAATTAAAATAGGATGTATACTATCTAATTCACTTGGAAACCAGGAGCAAATAAATCTAAAAGACAAGAGAGGGAAGACCAAACACATCAGTGTTACTAATAAAGATAAATGGGTTAAATGTTCCTTTTAAGAGATAAAAAAGCTCAAATTGGGTAATAAATGAAACTTAATGACAAAAAATGGTTCAAAATAACATGAAGCAGAACCAGGCTTGAGGTTTTGGTATCTATACTTATATCCTGATCAACTGATTTGGAAGCTTTGTAGTATGGTATTTAGAACATTGGAGGCAGCTCAGTGTTAAGAGCAGCAGATTATCCTCTCGATCTCATCATGCTGTTCATAAAAGGTGACAAATGTGTAAGACTAAGTTGTAGTTGAAAATGGACTGTTGCTATAGAATTGGTCCTGTAGTTATGACAAAACAAGAATGTCTGTTTAAGCCACCACGTTAATATAATTTAGAGGGTTGTTTTTTTTTAATAGAGAAAAATGCATTATTCTTTGGTGCTTATAATAGGTTCTGCTTATCACACAGCTTGGAATTCTTTTTAAAATTGTAATCTAGTGTGTTTTGTGAAATGTGATCTAATCAGAGAAATGAGCACATCCTCCTGGTATGACTAAAATCTGTTAGCCATCTTCAGGCCTTCCCTTCTTCCACTGACTCCTATGATTGTCCTAAACATTTGCCTGAACGACTTCTCTGCAGGAGTTAGTTTACGAAACCTTTTCTTAATTTTTTTTTTTTTTTTTTTTTTTTGAGACAGTCTCACTCTTCGCTCAGGCTCCAGTGCAGTGGCTCAATCTCAGTTCACTGCAGTGTCCACTTCCCAGGTTTCAAATGATTCTCTCACCTCAGCCTCCCAAGTAGCTGGGATTACAGACACATGCCACCACACTCAGCTAATGTTTTTGTATTTTTAGTAGAGTTGGGGTTTCACCTTGTTGATCAGGCTGGTCTTGAACTCCGGACCTCAAGTTATCTGCCTGCCTCGGCCTCCCAAAGTGCTGGGATTACAGGCGTGAGCCACTACACCTAGCCAGTTTAACCCTAGGCTCGAGTTTATGCACAGTAAAGTTGATCTGCCTTGGACTTAATGACCAGGGGGATTATCCCTCTTTTCTTTCCAGTTATGAATCTTAAGGTTTCTTCCTTGTGGAGTATTTCTTTTCTCACTCGCACTAGTTGAAGATATCAGGAGTTTATTTATGTGGAGGCAAAGTTGTTCTTTTTTATCTCTCTTCTTCCCTGTGAAGTTCCGTGAATTAGGACACCTGTGATTTATGCCACAAACCCATTCACTTCCTGTTGTCTCAGACTTGGCAAAGGTACAAACACTAAAGCAACCTTGCAAGGTGGGTTCAGACCTTCAGAGGTACTGAAGCTTTGAAAGACTATAATGTGTCCTCTGTTGTATATAATTAAAAATAAGACTGTTTCCCCTGTTGATACAAAAATTTACATGCATGCTGAAATAAAAATAGTTTCTAGGTGTTTTGATTGCAAAATTCTGGATATGTGTATTAAATTTATTGAAGCTAGAATTTTCTGTGTTACAGCTCCTCAACCCACTTATTTTGTGCACCTCTTTACTTTTACCCCAAACTCACTCTTAATTTTCCTGTTGTAAAATTGTCTGTTTCTGTTCGTTCAGTTACTTAAATCCAGTCTCATTAAATCCTTTGGATTTTTGTATGCTAACATAGCCTGTCATATTCATCTCTTCTCTGCCTCCTTATCTCTTCTCCTCCTTAAACTAATCGTTTATCACCACTGTCTGAGGTTATTCTGCTATTCTCCTAACTAACCATTATCCCTGGTTTCAGGATATCTGTCCTTTGTTTCTTTCTTTCTCTTTTTTGAGACAGAGTCTCACTGTCTTCCCAGGCTAGAGTGCAGTGGCTCGATTTTGGCTTACTGCAGCGTCCACCTTCCAGGTTCAAGCGATTCTCTCACCTCAGCCTCCCAAGTAGGTGGGATTACAGGCATCCAACACCATGCCTGGCTAATTTTTGTATTTTTCGTAGAGACAGGGTTTCACCATGTTGGCCAGGCTGGTCTTCAACTGCTGATCTCAGGTGATCCACCCGCCTTAGCCTCCCAAAGTGCTGGGATTATAGGCATCAGCCACCATGCCCAGCCAGGATGTCTTTTCTTTGATCCATCCCCTACCGTTTACCCAGGGTCAGTTCTTTTTAAAGAGAGAGAGCTTAAAATATAGAGGGAGATGGATATCAACATGTTAAAGACATATGATATTAGTATATTTATTGAAACTTTTTCATAATTTTTTTTATTCTATGTGCTGCATCTCTGTGAGGTGCTGCTGAATTGATTTTAGAAGCTATAGTAGTTTTGTTTCTGGAGTATGATTTTCTCCATGTTGAACATACTCTGTCTACTAGATTTACCTAGAAATAAGACATCTACATTACAGTATCGAGCTCTTCTTTTAAGATTTTTTTATATGTATAGTTTGTTATAAGCAATATTTGGCTTTACATTATGAAGATACATGATCCTGTGAGCCAGCTGACATCCAAGTTACCTGGCCAATTAAGGAGGAATTACAGGTCCCAGAATTAACAAGAAAAACATCAACCATTTTATTATGTAGATACCACAGTCTTTTCTACCATGAATTATTGTGGTTTGGATTGTTTTTGTCATAGTCCTTATTCTCTTAAGGCCTATAAATTTATCTTTACAATAGGATTTGCTATAGGCCTTCTCGTCCAGCAGGTTCTGACTTTTAGAGTCTTTTCTGAAAGGGTATCAAGAGGCAAACAAAGAAAATCAGTTGAGCACAGAAACATTAAACACAAGAAACAATGCTCCTCACGTCTGAACAAATTTCTATCAAATTTAGAAACTTAATAAGCTAAGGAGCTGGTGGAAGAAGTTCAAATTGTTACAGACTTTCTAGAGGGCAGTTTGGTAATGTGTGTCACCTTTAAACTTTTTTCTCTCTTTGATTTCACCACTAGAAATGTACGCAAAGGGAATAATCATATATAAATGTTAATGTATGTGCAAAGACATTCACTTTGGCCTTGTTCATAATAGGAACATGTATTAAGTTATGGTATTATTCACTGAAGTGTTTAGAGGTTGATATGGTTTGGCTGTGTCCCCACTCAAATCTCATCTTGAGTTTTATCTTCCATAATTCCCATGTGTTCTGGGTGGGAGATAATTGAATCATGGGCAGTTCCCCACCCCCCCCCCATACTTTTCTCTTGGTGGTGAATAAGTCTCATGAGATCTGATGATTTTATAAGGAGTTTCCCTTTCACTTGGCTCTCATTCACTCTTGCCTGCTATCATGTAAGACGTGCCTTTTGCCTTCCATCATGATCGTGAGGCCTCCCCTCTTAGAAACTACCCAGTGTTATCAGCAGCATGAAAACAGACTGATACAGAGGTGAAGGACTAGAGTGTTTATAACCTATCCTCAAATGTTCAGAAAAAAGAGTTAGGTGTTACACACACACACACACACACACACACACACGCACTGCAAATAATAAGACAAATGTTAACAATGCATATCTGAGTAAAGAGTGTTCTTGGCTGGTGCGGTGGCTCACACCTGTAATACCAGCACTTTGGGAGGCCGAGGCAGGTGGATCACCTGAGGTCAGGAGCTCAAGACCAGCCTGACCAACGTGTTGAAATCTTGTGTCTACTAAAAATACAAAAATTAGCCAGGTGTGGTGGCACACGCCTATAATCCCAGCTACTCATGAGGCTAGGGAGGCTAAGGCACAAGAATCGCCTGAACCTTGGAGGCGGAGGTTGCAATGAACTGAGATCACATCACTGTGCTCCAGCCTGGGGGACAGAGCAAGACTCCATCTCAAAAGCAAAAACAAAAACAAAAAACAGAAAAACTCATCTCTAGTCTGCTCTAAATTTGTCTTTAAACTTAATAAATCATTTTTTAGTTGCACATTATTTTTAACTTAGAAGAGATACTAATATCTTTAAACATAAAAGAATTATTATAATTCCAGTCCACATCCCCATTAGAAAGTCTTTTGAAGATGGGTTCTTTTGAAAGATCCTGGCATGATCATTAAATAGTAATGGAAGTTGTCAGCTTGACAGTTCTTTTCATGGAATTTGCCAAAGCTCATTGACGTCATCCAGACTGGAGGGCTTGGTCTCTGCCAACATCTGACAAGATGTAATACAAGGAATATGTTTCTTTACAGTGTTTCTCATGGCCACACAAATGCAGTTTTTTCCGTTTTCTTTTTGCTCTTGGGACACAGTAATGTTCCAATCCATGTAAGTATGTTTCACTCATAATCATGAGCTCTGTATTCACTTTAGCAGTTTACTTCATCCCATGCTAGGGTGGGGTAGGGAGACCGGGGAACCTTTCAAGATATTTACACTGTAGCCTAAGAGCTCGTAACTTCAAGCTTTTAGTTTTATTCATCTTTTTATTTCTGGTCTCTGGCCCCTGCTGGCTCGTAGTAGGGACTGAATTTATTTTTCTTGCATTGAATTGACTATGGTTATATATCTCCTACAGTTAGATTTTACAGGGGCCTGTTTGTAATTCTCTCCATATAATCTGTATTAACTGTTAACCAAGTTCAGGTTAACTTGCCAGTCTGTGCTTGTAGCTATGGTATTGTAGACTAAGATCTTGCTGCCTTTCTGTTGAATCACGTGTCTCATGTTGTCTTTATTACAATGACTGTATGAAAGCATGCAGAATTTTCCCTAAGTTTCCCTTAGTTCCTCACATACATTGGATTTGAAGTTGTTTCCTGTTTTTCTTATAAGACTGTATTAGACTTCGATTATTTGTTTCATACTTAGTTGTATTATCACATGAAAGAACATATTTTGTAAAAGCTTGTATCATACTGATTATATTGTCTTAGTTTATCTCAGTCTTTAATATCTAGTAACTCCCATAAAGGGTAGATTCTCTTTATTTTGAAGCTTTTAGTGCTTTTTCTCTTTAGGTGTACAAATTGTTTGCTCATGCAGTTTTCTTCATTATAGTATTTTTCTCTTAACTTTCATACTGTACTGCATGGTCATTACTTTACTATTCACAAGCATACTTTTTTCCAACCATTATCTGTTTGGTCTGCTAAAGCAGATATCCATCATTTGTAATTTAGTCTCATTCAAACTCGAGCTTGCCAGCTTGTGCTTGTAGCTATGGTATTGTAGACTAAGAACTTATTTGTCTAGAGGGTCTATTAAATTGTAGTTTGTTCCTAATCATTCATTTCTCTTGAAATCCCATCAGGTTATTTCAAAGCCAGCTTTTCTTTCATAGTTCATGGCGCCATTCCAGGAAACAGTAATTCCATGTCCCTTTTTCCTGTCTTTTCTGTCACCCATGCTCCTATCTCCTTTCTATTATAATTCCTTAACAAGTGGTGCTTGTAGAGATTAGCACTGCTGTATTGAATTGCAGTAGGAAACAGAGGATTCTGCCCCATGTCTGTGTAGTTTTTTAAAACTTTTGTCTAGTTTCCAGGTGGTTCAGAAGTGCCTACATTTGAGAGCCACTAATCTTTGTTTCTTGTTTGTCCTAAAGTTGAAGGAACAGAATGTTTTGTCTTATAGATATCTTCCCTAGCTTGATAGCATAAATTAGGGTATTGACCAATATATACTGGACCTTAATACAGTTTAATGGTAGTTTAATTTTACTTGTGCTTTGGGAATTCGGTGAAATTGGAAATTCAGCGTAAGGCTTTATTTTGTATGTTAAGTTTTGAAGGAAGTGCATTAAGACTTGGTGTACTTTCTTTTTCATTTTTCTCAGCTTACTTTAATAAGGGAATTAAGAATTTAATGACTGAGAAGCTAGGCTATGTTCAACATCTTGAGTTTCAGCATAAGAGGGATCTGGTATATCCTATATCTATAGGATATCCTGTATCCCAGCTCTGAAGAGTAAAAATGCTTAATCCATAATAATAAGAGTAATCTTTTTATAGGGTTTTATATCTTCTATATCTCCTATTTTATTAAATTTTTTAAAAGTGAACATTGAATTCTGCATAATCTAAAAATTAGAGCAGTGTTATATGTATAACCAATATTTCCTCCCTTAAGCAATTCTATTGGTTATACATAAAAAATAAATTAGCCACTCATAATCTAAAAATTAGATCAATGTTATATGTATAACCAATATTTCCTCCCTTAAGCAATTCTATTGGTTATGCATATAACATTGATCTAATTTTTAGATTATGAGTGGCTAATTTATTTTTTTGGTTCATACTGAAGTTTAACGTATATATTCATTTTATACACACACACACTCTCTCTCTCTCTCTCTCTCGGTCACACACACACACACACACACACACACAGTTTTTATGTAAATATAAAGAGATGGAGTCTCACTGTGTTGCTCAGGCTGGTCTCGAGCTCCTGGGCTCAAGCAATCCTTCCACCTCGGCCTCCCAAAGTGCTGGGATTATAGGTGTGAGCCACTATACCTGGCCTATATATTCATTTTAAGGTAATGATACTATGTGCATATTTTGAAATATTTTCAATGTTTCCAGTTATTTCTGCAGTACATTAGTTTTCAGGATGAAGTTATACTGTCATGAAAAATGAATAAACCTGGTTTTGTTAAAATAAATGGTATGAAGTATTTTAAAATGTTTGATATTCATAAAATGATCATGTCTATTAATTTTAAGAATTTTTTCTTTGCCAGAAATGTGCAGACATACTGCATATATTATCTAATTTAATCTTTAT
Organism: Plecturocebus donacophilus; assembly: GCA_004027715.1. NCBI lineage: Eukaryota > Metazoa > Chordata > Mammalia > Primates > Pitheciidae > Plecturocebus > Plecturocebus donacophilus. Next base: position 36,844 of record PVKP010016699.1, read on the forward strand.
AGCAGTCTTGTGAGGCCTATTTTATAGATGAAGAAACTGAAGATTAGAGACCTTAAATAACTTGTTTAATGTCACAAAACTAGTAAAAGTGGCAGAATTGGAATTAAAACTCAGATGTGTCTAACTCCTAAGCCCCTGTGTTCTTATGTAGTTTGCTACTCTGCCTGTCCACATCAGCACATGCTGCTCTGCTAATGACCATTGCTCCAAACACCTAGCTCATTTTCCTCCATTCATTCATGCATGCTAAATGTAAAAGTTTTTCTAAGAAAATGCATCGCATAGATGTAGGATAAATGTAATTACCCAATGTTAACAATAGGCTTTTAGATACCACTCCTGTTGTTTTTGAGGGAATCCAAGAGAAAGAAAGGGAAGGTTAGAATATAGAACATCTTCAGGTTTGCTTTAATACCAGCACTAATGCCCTAGACTAGGGTTAAAACCTTATAGCACTGAATTAAAAAAAAAAAATTCAAACAATCTCCAAGGGTAATGCATGATTGGTGTCTACATGATTATTAAGGTGGCAGATACAGTGGCTGCAGGGCTCCCTCTTGTGGACTATTAGAGCAAGTAGTGGTCTGGTCGCAAGTTAAATTAAGGCCTGTTTTGTGACATCGGTTATGGGAAAACATGGAATTTGGGTGACAGAGAAGGGTCTGTGGAAGAGTCAGAAGTAATACTGTTCTGGTTGTGTTGGGTCTCCAGCCCTTTTGTTTCCTTGACCTGCGGCTTCTATTTCCTGTCTACTTTCTAACATGAGGAGGGAAAAGCAAGAGAAAAGCATGTCTTTTACATGCGCCTGCTATCCCACTTTTAATGATTTGGCTTAGAGAAGCTAAGAATGGATGACTGGAAGTAATACCCATGATCAGTAAGTCACAGTGTTCATTTAGTTTTGGTGGAGGCTGGTAGTTTGTTCATGGTCACATAGTGAGGTAATGTGATATTTTAGAAAAGAGCCAGCAAAGCCAACTCCTCTTTAATAGTAACTTGATTAATTCACTGAGCCCTGTTGGGTTTCTAAGCTGGATTGGAATGTAGGTAACCATGTAAACTAGCACAAGCCTGGCACTTAAAATAAATAGTCTAGGCTTGATGGAAGCGGAGCTTTAATAAAGGCAAGTTTAATCTATTGTGTATTATGCTGTGAAATAAATAATAGCGTCTCATGTCACAGAGTGAGCTCATGAGAACATTGGTAAAAGGGCCAGGTGCGGTGGCTAACACCTGTAATCCCAGTACTTTGGGAGGCCAAGGGTGAATCACAAGGTCAGGAGTTCAAGACCAGTCTGGCCAACATGGTAAAACGCTGTCTCTACTAAAAATATAAAAATTAATTGGGCATGGTGGTGCATGCCTGTAATTCAGCTACTTGGGAGGCTGAGGCAGGAGAATTGCTTGAACTGGGACCTGGGAGGTGGAGGTTGAAGTTAGCAGAGATCGTGCCAGTGCACTCCAGCCTGAGCTACAGAGTGAGACTCCATCTCAAAAAAAAAAAAAAAAAGAATATTGGTAAAAGGGTCAAATTTTGTTCAGATGAAAGTACTAGTTAAATTCTTATAGTCATTCTTTCTTGTTCCCAGTTCCTCATGTATCCTCTCTCCTGTATTCCTAAATGATGCTAATTATTCAACTTGATATCCTTTCCTCTCTGTAGTGGACTCTATTTGCTTTTTTCACTCAGGTTTCTCTAACTCGCTTACAAAACATCTAGGTACAGCCTTCCCAGCACTGCCCTTCTTTCTTTCCCCATAATAGGAGTCTATAGGCTTTTCAAAAGTAGGAATTTTATGTGTAATTACTCTAGGGAAACAGTGTCTGTGTGATGAGGGGAGTCGGGGCAGGGAGGAAACATGAAGAAACTTAAAATATCTGACAATCCTAAAGTGATCTCATGTTTTATCCTTGGTTTATAATTCCCAATCCCTTTTCTTAGGTCATATTTTGGAAGCAATTCTAGGACAGTTCTGGAAATCTCTCTAATTTTCTTTGAGAACTTTGTCTCCAGTTTGGCATGGTTTTTAGACACTATTGAAGTACAGACCTATTCCTTGTTCTACTTCTGAAGATTTATTCAAAGGGAATAAATTAGGTTGTGTACAAAAATATGATTATAAGGATCTTTATTGCAGAATTGTTTGTAAGCAAAATAAAAGTTTGAAACAGTTTTACAGCAAAAAGATTAAGTGAATGATAATAATTTCATACATTAGACTAATACATGGCTAGTAAAAGTGATGTCACATATATTTATTGGCATGAAAAGATAATTGATAAATTCTTTTTTGTTTTGTTTTGAGGAGTCTCACTGTCGCCCAGGCTGGAGTGCAGTGGCGCAATCTCGGCTTAGTGCAACCTCCACTTTCTGGGTTCAAATGATTCTCCTGCTTCAGCCTTCCAAGTAGCTGGTATTAACAGGCGCCCACCACCACGCCTGGCTAATTTTTGTATTTTTAGTAGAGATGGTGTTTTCTCAGGCTGGTCTCAAACTCCTGACCTCAAATGATCTGCCTGCCTCAGCCTCCCAAAGTGCTAGGATTGTAGGCATGAGCCACTGTGACCAACTGATAAATTCTTACATGGAAAAAAATACTGTTAACTTTCTCAGATGAAAGAAAAATTATATGTATACATACATATAAAAAATAATTCTTTAAAAAAATCTAGAGTACCAGGTTGTTAACAATGGTAGTTTCTAGACACAAGTAAGTTCTCACATGCGACCTTTCCCCATTCTCAAACCTAGGCTGAGCAGAAGAGGTTTTGGGGTGTCTCATCCCAGAAAAGACCTTTAGGAAAAAAACTCCTTTTAAAGGAAAGGGGTGAATACTATTCAAAATGACAGAGTAAGACCCTCCAGGGATTGGTCTTTCCACTGAAACAACTACCCAATTAGAAAGAATGACCAGAATCTACTATTTCAGCACTCTGGGCCCTGATTGGACACTTAGAACCACCAAGAGAGTGCTTGATGAAGGTTAGAGGCCACTGTTTTTTGGCAGGACAGCTTGAGTGAACCAGCGACCATCCCCCATCCCTCAGCCTCGTGTCCTGTGGGGTTATGACCCATATATCTGCAGTATCTGGCTGAAACCAGGGTGGGCAGTGGGGACCTTGGTGTTCTAGTCAGTCTGGCGGATCCCTGAGGGATTGATGCAGATTTTTCCCCAAGATTTGGCCCTCTTGGCTGCAGGTGTTTCCCCCAGTGGCATCTATCAGGAGATTTAAGGAGATAGTACTCTCCCGACCCCCTCACCCCCATTTTGGAGCCAGACAGTTAAGGAAATCTGTGCCAGATTACTGGCTGACTGTAGAGATAATGGAACAGAAACTTCAGTGATTTCATACAAGAAATAGAAACAGGCAAACAGATAAGCAAAGGCAAAGATAGTTTAGAAAAGTCATAAAATGCAAGCACGTATCCCCATGTGCCTCCCTGAGGTCCATGGAATGAGTGGATCTGGAGGTGCTGCCGCTGAATCAAGACATGTTCCTTTGCCCCCTGTCAGACACATAATGCCGGTAGGAATGGTTCTGTTTCTCTGCAAGAGAGACAGAGACTGCCTATGGCTATGGGACAGATTCCATGGTCAGAAGGCCCTGAACATAGCTGGCGAGTCAGACTGATGCTGATAGCCCTGGGAGCTACACATGGGATAGACCTGATTGTGGAGTGGGCTTTGCTTAATGTGGAAGATGCAAATCCTTAGAGTGCCATTAAAGAGATAGAACAGAAGAAACTGCATGAATTTGGATGGAACATACTGTACAGCCCATAATGTTCAGCAATGGGCAGACAGATAACTTCCTTAGAGTATAGTTTGAAAGATAAGTAGAACTGGCAATTGAAACACTGTCTATAACAGAGGGAGATGAAAGCACAAAGGGCTGGCTTACTCACTGTCATGAGTGTGTGCTCACATTCAGCATGAGTGGGACTAAAGGAGTGTCCCTACAAGATTTTTGTCTGTTTTTCTGGTTGATCTGGTGAAGAGGGGTTGGGGAGGATGCTGATATAACTATAAATTCTTGCCAAGGGAGAAGTACACTGGTATACCAACTATAGTTTTTCTTTCCTTCTTCCCTAAATCACCTAAAAACATCTCTTTCTTCTTCCCCTACCTGGTACAGTAGTCCTAGGACTACAAGTGCTGGAAGCAAGGATTATTTCTAAGTAAGAAAGTGTAACTGTATTTTTAAGCCTTATGTCAGAATTCCTGAGGGCCTAATGGTGGATTGTGCCTTCACCCCATCTGGCAAAATTGGGGCTGAGCGTGAATACAGCTATAGTGCCTAGTGGTAAAAATGGCTCACTAGTTCAGAACCTTTGTTAACTCTACCCTCTGTGAATGGGAATGGACAGAGGGAAAGGTGCTTGCTAGACTAGTATTAAAACCAGCAATCCGGACCAGCACAGAGACCAAACTTAATGCTCCTTCCAAATGTGGAAACATTTGAGTAAAAATAAATGACAGGTGAAGAAAAGGAGGACCAATAACTGAGGCTAAAAAAATGAATAAATGGGTTATAAATTGAGGGAAATCCCATGTTACATTGTAAGTGTTAGAGCAGGAGACAGCATTACCTTTTAGCTCAGTTGTTCCAGATGCCTGAAAGGATAATGCTATCTGTTTGCCAAGACTACTCCTGCTTTTGGAACCTGACAAGATCTAAAAAAAGCCTACAAACCTGAGTCTCCCTCACCCTGGGAGACGGTCATGCACTATGATGGACTGGACTAATTATTAGTATTTGTGTATATTCTTTTGATGTAAAAGATCCGTGTTTGAAAACCAGGGGATGGCCTGTAGTATTATATGTTTTTGCCCACAATTCCAGCTCGTAACTCCCATAGCTCTTGTTACAGTCTTTTGTTACAATGTTGAGTGGGTCAGGCCTCAGGAGTGGGCCTCAGGAAATACAATTTCTCTGACCTTCTCTTGCCCTCCTTTCACCTGCCCCAAGGTAGGACTCTAATGTTTCCCCACTTTTCTGATTGTGGGTCGTAAGACCTTCCCTAGGGAGAGTCTTGCCCTATACCCTGAGGGAAGAAATGCTGACATTATGAAGCTTACATGAAAACCCAAGAGGACTGCATTCAGGGAGCTTCCACATAGCTGAACACCTGCAGGTTTCTGGAGGGTAGTGTGACCAGGGAGGGTATGGAAGCTCTGCACCCCTTCCCCATACCTTGCCCTATGCATCCCTTTATCTGTATCCTTATAATATCCTTTATAATAAGCCAGCAAAGTTTTAAAAAATACATAAAATGCATGGCTCCAGCCTACAACAAGCAAAAATAAACAATCCTGGAGGAGTAAAATAATTCAGTTTCCAGAGCTTCCCAAATGTAAAACTCGGAATGTTCAGTTCCCAACAAAAAAATAACAAAACATACAGGAAAATATAGCCCACAGGAAAAAAAGAATTTGATATAAACCACCACGGAGGAAGCCCACACATTGGAATTACTAGTCAAAGATGTTAAATTAACTATCTTAAATGTTTACTAAGCTAAAAGAAAACATGGACAAATAACTAAAAACAAGGAAAACAATGTATGAACAAAACAAGAATCTCAACAAAGCTATAGAAATTGTAAAAAGGAACCAAACAGAAGTTCTAGAATTGAAAAGGAGAATAACTGAAATGAAAAATCGGCTGTTGAAATCTTTGAGCAGGCAGAAGTAAGGATTAGCAGACTTGAAGGCAAGCTAGTTGCAACTGCCCATTCTGAGGAGTAGAAAGAAAAAAAAAAAGAAGAGAAATGAACAGAACCTAAGAGACTGGTGGCACCATGAAGTGTACCAATACATGAATCGCTAGAGTCCCAGAAAGAAAAAGAGGCAGAAAAAATATCTGAAGAAATAAACTTCCCAGATCTGATGAAGACATGAATATAGACATCCAAGAAGCTTAGTAAACTTCAGTCAGGACAAACTCAGAAATCCACATAAACACATGATAGTCAAATTGTTGAAACCCAAAGAGTAAGAATTTTGAAAGCAAGAGCAAAGCAACTTGTCTTGTACAAGGGATTCTCCATAAGATTAATAGCTGATTTCTCATTAAGAATCTTGGAGGCCAGAAGGTAGTAAACTAACATATTGTCAATCCTGAAAACAAAACAAAAACTGTCAACCACGAGTTCTATATTTGGCAAAACTATCCTTGAAGAGTGAAGGTGAGTTTAACATATTTCCAGACAAAAGCTGAAGGAGTTAGCCAGTAGACCTGTCCTATGTAAGAAATGCTAGATTCAGCACAGTGGCACATGCCAGTAATCCTAGCTACTTGGGAGGTTAGGGTGAAAAGATCTCTTGAACCCAGGAGTTCAAGGCCAGCCTAGGCAACATAGTGAGATCTCCATTTCAAAGAGAGTAAGAAATCCTAAAGGTAGTTCTTCATGATGAAATAAAAGGGTATTAACAGTTACCCAAAGTCATAAGAGGAAATAACACTGGTAAAGGTAACTACACAGGTAAATATATAAACTAGTATTATTGTGTTTTTGGTTTGTAACACCTCTTTTACTTCCTATATGATTTAAAAGGTAAATCCATATAACAATAATTATGTTTGTGTTAATGGGCACACTCATACAAGATGTAGCTTGTAGCAACAACAAGAGAAAGGGAGAGGACTGGAGATGCATGGGAGCATTGTTTCTGTACTACTGAAATTCAGTTGGTATTATTCAAACTAGGTCTTTATAAGTTTAAGGTATTAATTGTAATCCCCAAGATAACCACTAAGAAAATTTTAAAAATAAACAGGAAAGAAGGGAATCAAAATGATGTACTTAAAAAAAAAATACACTAAATTTTGGAAAGGCAATAACGGACCAGACACGGTGGCTCAAACCTGTAATCCCAGCACTTTGGGATGCTGAAGGGGGTGGATCACCCGAAGTCAGAAGTCAGGAGTTCAAGACCAGCCTGGCCAACATGGTGAAACCCCCATCTCTACTAAAAATATAAAAATTAGCCAGTCATGGTGGTGTGCACCTATAGTCCCAGCTACTCAGGAAGCTGAGGCAGAAGAATCACTTGAACCTGGGAGGTGGAGGTTGCAGTGAGCCAAGACCGCACCTCTGCACTCCAGCCTGGGCAACAGAGCAAGAGTGTCTCAAAAAAAAAAAAAAAAAAAAAAAAGTGAAAAAAAAGTAGGCAATAATGGAAGAATTAAGGAACAAAAAATAAGACATATAGAAGACAAATAACAAAATGGCAGAAGTAAATTCTTTTTTATTGAAATTGCATTAAATGTCAGTGGATTACATTTTTCTCTATTTTATTTTTATTGATTGATTTATTTAGAAACGGTATCTCACTCTGTTGCCCAGGCTGGAGTGCAGTGACGCAATCTCAGCTCACTGCAATGTCTGCCTCCTGGGCTCAAGCAGTTCTCCCACCTCTGTCTCCAGAGAGGAGCTGAGACTACAAGCATGCACCACCACACCCAGCTAAATTTTTTTCTTTAAAGGCAGAGATTGGCAGATTGGGTTAAAAAAAAAAAAAAAAAGACTACCGTCTGTATGCTGTATTAAAGAGATTCACTTCACTTTAAATACAAGGATACAAAAAGGTTGAAAGTAAAAGAATGGGAAAGGAGATATGTGATGATTAATACTGAGTGTCAACTTGATTGGATTGAAGGATGCAAAGTATTGATCCTAGGTGTGTCTATTAGGGTGTTACAAAAAGAGATTAACATTTGAGTCAGTGGGCTGGGAAAGGCAGATCCACCGTCAGTCTGGGTGGGCAGCAGCCATCTAATCAGCTGCCAGCTCAGCTAGAATATAAAGCAGACAGAAAAACATTAAATAACTAGCCTGGCTTAGCCTCCCAGCCTACATCTTTCTTCCGTTCTGGATGCTTCCTGCCCTCAAGCATTGAACTCCTAAGTTCTTCAGTTTTGGGACTTGGACTGACTCTTCCTTGCTCCTCAGCTTGGAGATGCCCTATTGTGGTACCTTGTGATCATGTGAGTTAATACTTAATAAACTCAGATATATATATATATATATACATATATATATATATATATATATATATATGTCTCCTATTAGTTTTGTCCCTCTAGAGAACCCTAATAAAATATACCATGCAGATAATAACCAAAAGAGATCTGGGGTGACTAGATTATTATTGGCAGACAGTATAGACTTTAAGTTTTGAATAAAAGGTTATAAGATAAAGGGCATTGTATATTGACAAAAATTTTGATTGAGCAGGAAGATATAATAATTCTAAATACATATACATATCTAACAATGGATTTCCACAATATATGAAGCAAAATTTTAGAGAACTTAAGAGAGAAACAATTCTACAATAACAATTTAATAATCTACTTTCAATAATGGATAGGACAATCAGATAGAAGATTAATAAGGAAACAGAGCACCTGAGTAACACTATAATCCAGTTAGATCTACCAGATGCAAAGCACTCAATAGCAGAACACAAATTCTCAAATACACTTTGAATAGACCATATGTTAGGACACAAATCTTATTTTTTTTTAACACTTGGAGGTGGGGAAGGGTGGGGAGCTCACCCTGAAGTAAAGCTAAATATTTCAGTTTCCACATCTGGTCTAGGATCTAGGTTAAGCAGGATTCAGTGCAGTCTCTCTGGGCCCAATTTGGTTTAGAGAAATAGCAGAGGCATGATCGTTAAGAAGCAGTCCACCTCATTGGCAGAGAAGGAGAGAGCCATTTGGGTAGTAGAGCTCACAGGGATTTCCTCTGGTCTCTCCCAGGACCTCCCTTTTATTCCCATGAGGAACTCGGTACAAAGAGTTGGCCCAGGAAAATACAGCTCATTCAATAATGACTTTTACTAAAAGAAACTGGCACAGCACATAATTAAGTAAAACATCAGAAAAGAGTGGCAGAACTTAATGACAGAAGAGCACTTAATGGAAAAGTGCTGCCATAGAGCTGATGAAAATCGTGACTAAATTTCCTACCACTCAAAAAATTAAATGAAACACTAGCTTTACCATAAAGCACAAATTTAAGAACTCAGTGAAGAGATAGTAAGACAACAAAAGGAGATGAATTGAATGAACAAACGTGAATATTCAGAATCAGGAAGTAGTAGAAGTAAAATCTTAAATATATCATGGAAAGGAAGACAGATTTGGAAGGTGACAAGATAGAATCTATCCTGAATACAGTAGTGGGTATAGTGGATAGAAATGAAAAAGCAAACAAATAGTTTAAAAGAATTGGAGAGAAAGTGAGATATGGAAAACAGATTAAGGTGGTTCAGCATACACAGAATCTCTGATTTTAAAAAGCTAAAATAGTGGAACAGAGTAGATATTTAGAAATATAATTCAAGAAAATTTTCCAGAAATAACAGAATATTTAAATTTGCATATTGAAAGAACATACCAGGTGAAAATGACCCAGAAGGGTTAACAGTGAGATAGATCTTAGTAAAGTAATTGGACTTCAGAGAGAAATAATTCTGTGAGTGGCCATACAAAAAGACCTAGTCACTTATAAGGGAGAAAATAATGGGTTTGCCTTAGATTTTGCACATTTTAATGCCAGAAATAATAAACCAGTACCTTCAGAGAAATTCAAGAAAGGAAAATGAGAACTAAAAAAGACCAAAGACTACTGAAAAAAAAAAAAATTGAACATTCAATAATATGAGTGAAATGTATTGCTGTGAAATAATTTTGTTTTTATGAGCCATTGAGGAAACTATAGAGGATGAACACAAGCAAATAGATAACTGGGAAAATTAAGATAAAAGGACTTGTATTATTGAATATATTCAATATCTAGAGCTAAGCCTAAAATGAAAGTAGAGATTAGGGTGAAAGGAAAACAAAATATGCACTAGTAACTAACAATACTGGAAGAGGAAAGGGGAAAGAAGATGACATATAGAGTGACTTCCTCATGTGCAATAACTGAAAATTAAAGGATGGTCTCTCAAGCTGACAAATCAAGCAGTAGAAATATAAGCATATTTAACAAAACAAAGGTATTTTTGCAAACTGTAAAAGTGGAGCAATGCCCTTCAGTAGAGGACTGGTTAAATAGATTATGATTCATCTGTATGATAGAATACAGCCTTATGAAAGAATGGGGAAGGTATCTGTCCACTGACAGGGAGAGTGGTCCACGATAAATTAAAAAGCAAGATGCAGAACAGGTTGTATGCTACCATTTATGTAAAATAAGTAGAAAAATAATATGTGTTTCTATGTATTTGATTTTTTAAAACTCAGGAAGGATGCAGTAGAAACTTTAAGATAAAGGTTACCATTTTGGGATAGGGCTTGAGAGTGGTTGTATGGGGACACATAGGAGGTTGAATTTTTCATTGTTGTTTTCTTCCCTCCCTTCTTATTTTTGAAACATATGCACGTATTACATATTCAAAAATTAGATTAATGAAGAAAATCAAACCAGAAATCCCCCGTAAGTTCTGGTCCTATATTAAATCTCAGACAAAACTTTGAGGTAGTTTTAGTTGGCATCTCTGCAAAATCTCATGGATTTTCATTCTTTTTTTTTTGGAAAAAGAAAAGGAAAAAGAAACAGCAAAAGAAAGAAAAAAAAGAATGAAAGAGAGAAAGAAAGAGGAAGAGAAAGAGGGAGAGAGAATGGGATTCTTGTTTTATTGCCCAGGCTAGAATACAGTCTAAAAATGGATATTAAAAACCTCTTTTATGCCAATAATTGTGCTTAACAATGGAGACAGGAAGGAATAGGGGATGAAAATAACAAATAAGCAGCCAACCAATATTTTA
>PVKP010016700.1:0-47618 GCA_004027715.1 Plecturocebus donacophilus
AAATGCCAGATATAGGTGGCCGGGGATGGAGGCAGCAAACCACATTGCCATATATGTACCTATCCAACAATCCTGCATGATCTGCATAGGTACCCCAGAACCTAAAGTGCAATAAAGTATTTTAAAAAATAGTAAAATAAGGATATTTGTATATGTAATTGTTTTCCATAATAAGAGTTACTTCTGAGAGGTGGAATTAATTATTAAATGATACATGTAGTTTATAGCAAAGACTTGGAACCAACCCAAATGCCCATCAATGATAGACTGGATAAAGAAAATGTGGCACATATACACCATGGAATACTATGCAGCCACAAAAAAGGATGAATTATGTCCTTTGCAGGGACATAGATGAAGCTGGAAACCATCATTCTCAGCAAACTGACACAAGAACCGAAAACCAAACACCACATGTTCTCACTCATAAGTGGATGTTGAACAATGAGAACACATGGACACAGGGAGGGGACCATCACACACCAGGGACTGTTGTGGAGTTGGGGGCTAGGGGAGGGATAGCATTAGGAGACATACCTAATGTAGATGATGGGTTGATGGGTGCAGCAAATCACCATGGCACATGTATACCTGTGTAACAAACGTGCCTGTTCTGCACATGTGTCCCGGAACTCAAAATATAATAAAAAATGTGGCATCAAAAACCAAAACAAAGATGCATGTAGTTTTTTTCTAGCTACATACTGCCAATAAATCACAAAATTTAAGAAACCATTTTAAACAGTACTTCTTTCCATCTCATTATATATGACTTATTATGTATTTCCCCATCTTCCTATCTATCTATCTATCATGTAACTAGTAAGCAATCTCCATGTGGGCCTGTATGTGGAATAAAAGAGGGAGGAAAGCCTATCATGTACTTTGCCTGTCTTAGGGTGTTGATAATCCTTTGAATTAGATGATATCAACCTTCCTGTTTTTTCCCACAATTTTACCTCAAGCCTTGTGTTTGTTTGGTTTTCCTACTGCCTTAGAAGCCTCTTCCATCAAGATCCAATCAGCTGGCTCATGTTTATCTCCTGGAGCAGCCCAGGGCTTGGTCTTTTGATTCCTTCTCTTCTTGGTTATATTTACTCTTCAATGATCTCATGGAGCCTCATGGCTGTAATATTATCTACATGCACTATTGATACATAATATTTCAAATTTGCATTAGAATTCTCTACCCAACAGCTAACTCAGATCTCCACTTGGATGAGTAATAGGCATTTCCAAATGTTCACAACTAAACTTCAGACCATGTTCCCTGAACTGCTCCTCTTACAGCACTCCCTGTCATTTAAAAACAACTCCATTTGCTCACGTCAAGAACCTTGGAGTGATCATTGACTCCATTTTGTCACTTCTACCAGGCAAGTGACACATCAGTCAATCTAATCAGCCCCTCTATAAAAGTACATCCAGAGGCTCACAACCATTCATTACCTGTTCTGCCATCCCTCTTCTCCAAGCCACTGTCATCTCCTGCCTGGATTGCTGGACTCTGTCCTACCATCTTTGGCCCCCTACAGTAAATAAAAACGACAGCTGCCAGCATAATCTTGTTTAAAAAAACAGGCAGACCATGTTCATTCTCTGCTCAAAGCTCTCTAGTAGATATTTGTTTTATTTAGAATACAAGTGAAAGACCAATGGCTACCAGGGCAAAACCTTGCAAGATCTCATGTCCTAACACTCTCTTGCCATTCCTGTTGGTGACATGCCTGGTTCTGCCCCACTCCCCTCCAGAGGATCTTACACATGGCTTTTGCCGGGATGCTTGCTCCATAGATGTGCACATGGCTCCCCTATCAACTCCACGAAGATCAGGGCTTTTGTCTATTTTGTTCCCTGCTGTATCTCTACTACTTAGAATTATATAGTATGTGCCGAGTGAATATTTGCTGAATGTATGATGAGGAAACTGAACACATTAGGTAAATCATTCCAGAGTTCCAATCTACCATTTGGCAGATTTGGAAATTCAACCTAGATCTGGCTGAAACCATACTCATATGACATGAAATAAATGGGAATATTCTCACTTTTCTAGTCTCTGAATTTATCTTTTTCTTGAAGCTTTAGCAAAACCACTTGTAAAATCATTTAGGTTAGTGTTTTATTTGTTGGAACATTCAAAAAGGCAAAAGTTTTGTTGCGTATTCTGATTATATATTATATCATGTATACATCTTTACAAAGATTTTATCTATGGAGCCTTTCTCATATGTATCGACACTTCATATTTACAAATGGACTTTGTCTTACATTCCCTTTTCTTTGCTATGACTATTGCGGCATTTGTATCCTTTTGGTTTTATTTGCCTAAATATTTCTCCATTATTTTACAATGAAACTTTTTGTGTTTTTCAAGCACTAACTGGATAACCATACTTGGCAGTGGGGTCCAAGGCCCTTTTCTAGCTTTACTACCATTTTTCTTACCCATTCATGTGAGAATATCTTCAGGAACTAAACCCATGAGTACACATTTTGCAGATTATGTTATGCATATTTTAAATTTGACTCAACATTGCCAAATTGCTCTCTTGAATGCCTGCACTGGTCTACATTCTCCCCAGCAGAGCAAGTGGATTTGGATCTATATACCTCCATTCCTGCTAACATTTGACACTTTCCAGCTCTCTAAATTTAATTTGTGTATAGCGATGTATCATTTTTGCTGTAATTTGTATTTCTCTGATTTCTGTTGAATTTGAGCACCTTTTCTTTTTTCTTTTTTTAACTCTAGATTTTCTTTTCTGAAAACTACCTTCTTTACCCATTTTTAAAGTAGAGTAATTATTCTCTTATTTTTGCAAGATTTTACTGGCTATTCTAGATATTAATCCTTTTCACTTCTGGCATTAGAACTACATTCTTTCATTTCAAAATGTTTCTATAAACCTTGAAATGATTATAAAGTTTTAATTATGCAAGCTGAATGAGTTCTAGAGATCTGCTATACAACATAGTGCCTATACTTGATAATATGATATTGTGCACTGACGTGTTTTTACTACAAAAACAAAGGAACACAAAGCAACTTTGGAAGGTGTTGAATATGTCTGTTACCTTGTGGTAATGGCATTATAGGTGCTTGCATAAGAGCAGACTCATCAAGTGCACATATTACATATGTGCAGTCCTTTGTATATCAATTATACCTCAATAAAAGTGTTAAAAATAAAGATAACTTACTTTTATATTATCACATTCACTATTGTTTTGGTTATGTATACTTTCAAAGTTTTCTTTAATCAGTGTTGTTCCTCTTCATGTTCACAAGTTTTCTCCTACAATATTTTCTATTAATTTTGAAAATTTACTTTTATATTTGAGTCTTTTTTTTAGTTTTTAAATATAGACTTTATCTTTTAATCTTTTAACAGAATTTATGGATTTAGAGGTACAAGTGCAGTTGTGTGACATGAATGTATTGTGTAGTGGTGAAGTCTGAGCTTTTAGAGTAGCCATCACCCAAATAGTGTACATTGCACTCAGTAGGCAGTTTGTCCTCCCCAAACCCCTTCCTCCCCTTCCACCTCTGGGAGTCTCCAATGTCTATTATTCCACTCTGTTTGTGTGTACCCACTGTAAGTGAAAACGTGAGTTTTTGACTTTCTGTTTCTGGATCATTTCACTTAGGACAATGGCTTCCAGTTCCATTAAGTTGCTGCAGAAGACATAATTTTGTTCCTTTTAATGGGTAAGTAGTATTCCATAATGTGTGTGTGCTCTATTTTAAAAATCCTATTATCTGTTTGATAGACACAGATTCCCATGTTTTTGCTATTGAAAATAGTGCTGTAATAAACATATGAGTGCAGGTTCCTTTTTGATATTTTTTTTTCCTTTTGGGTATATACCCAGTTATGGAATGCTGTATTGAGGAGTAGTTCTATTTTTAGTTATTTCAGAAATCTCCATATTGTTTTCACAGAGGTTGTGCTAATTTATATGCTCATCAACAGCGTATAAGTATTCCCTTTTCTTCATATCCTTGCCAACATCTGTTGCTTTTTGACTTTTTAATAATAGCCATTATTACTGGTGTGTGATGGTATCTTATTGTGGTTTTAATTTGAATTTCTTTAATGATTAGTGACATTGAACATTTTTTTCATGTTTGTTGGTTGCTTGGATGTTTTCTTTTGAGAAATATTTGTTCATCATTTGCCCACTTTTTAATCAATTATTAATTTATTTTATTTGTTAAGTTATTTAATTAATTAATTTATTTTTGGTCTTGAGTTATGTAAGTTCCTTGTAGATCCTGGATATTAGCCCTTTGTCAGATGCATACTTTGCAAATATTTTCTTTCATTCTGTAGCTTGTCTGTTTACTTGGTTGATTATTTCTTTTGCTGTGCAGAAGATTTCTAATTTAATTGTCTCATTAATCTATTTTTATTTTCATTATGTCTCCTTTTGAGGACTTAGTCATAAATTCTTTGCCAAGGCCAATGTACAGAAGAGTAGATTTTCTTCTACGATTTGTATACTTTCAGATCTTATGTTTAAGCCTTTAGTCCATCGTGAGTTAGTTTTTATACATGATGAGAGATGGTGATCCAGATTGATTTTTCTGCCTATGGTTCGCCAATTTTCCCAGCAACATTTATTGAAAGGGATATCCCTTCCTTAGTGCATATTTTTGTCAGTTTTTTCAAAGGTCAGTTGGTTGTAGGTATGTGGCTTTATTTCTGGATTCTCTATTCTGTTTTATTGATCTATGTGTCTATTTTTAAACCAGCACCATGCTGCTTTGGTTACTACAGATTTAGCCATGGTTAACCTTATATATGACATTAGGTTGGAAACTATCTTTATTTTTCTCTATTAAGTGAAATAATTTTCTCGACATTTTAAACTACTCACCTTCTCTCCATTTAATTCTGGTGGCATCTTTACCAAATATGAAATTTGTATATACTTGTAAGTCAATCTCTGGCATAGTTAACCTGTTTTATTGGCCTATTAGACTGGTTGTGATGGTCAACAGATAGATATATTTTGACAAGACTTTGCAATATATCTTCACAATTGGCAGGGAAAGCCTTTCCACTTTACTCTTATTTTGCAACATTCACTTAGAGTCACCAATAACAATGATAAACTAAATTTCAGCCCTTTTCTTTGCACAAATTTTACACATATAAAAATCAGCATTATATTTACACATTTTAGCTGAATTTAGGTCACACTACCCATAATTTTGAGGTTACTTTTCTCATGATTCTTTTTTCCTGTTTCATTTGGTATTCTTGCACATGTCTGCTAATCACTCTCTTGAATTTCATCATAGTTTATACATTCCATATTTTAAAAACCAATTTCTTATTGGCAGCCATTTAGATTGTTTCCAATTTTTCACTATTATAAATTATTCTGCAAAGAACAGTATTGCACATGCATCTTTTTAAATATCTGTGATTGATTCCTTAGGACAAATTGCTAGAAATAAAACTCCTTCATCAAAGTGTATGCTATTTTTTGAGGCTTTCTCCGTGTGCTGCCTAATTGCCCTCCAGGCAGTTCATACTGAGTTATACTTTCATCACAAGAGTATGTGAGTGCCTATTTCCTTGTACTCCACAATGCTGAGAATAATTATTACTGCAATTGTTTTCTACCTAAGTAGGAAAAATAGTATAATTATAACTAGATGTTGAATATTTTAAGGATATTTTTGTCACTATAATCACGTATGCAGATTTCATTTAGATTTTGTGTAGTTTTTTGTACAAGAGTTACTTTTTGCATTTGCATTAAGTTTCATTTACATATCAACAACACTTAGTTATGCAACTCTATGCTTGATGGATAGTATTGCTCTGAGCCAATCCATTCTGTCGTCTATGCCTCCCAATCCTGAATGATTTGATTTGACTTATCCCTCATTATACTGGAGTACATGTGAATCATTCCTCTTCTTGAAAGCTGAAACACTCTTCTCCTCGCTACAGGGCCATGGATGACAACAGGTAACTGAGAATAAAATACATTGCTCTCAGTTGTTCTCCATCAAGCTCTGTAGACCTCAATACTTTCCTTGGGCAGTGAGTGGCTAGAAGAGTCTGAGCTTCATTTTATTTACTTTTTTATTTATTTTATGTATTGGTAACTTTTTCCCTTTCCTCCATGTCTATCCTTAAAAAACACAACTTGGAAATAAGAAGTACCAGAGTATCTATGGAAATATATTTGTTTTTCTCCATTTTATATTAATAATCAGTTATCTTTCTAGACTTACATAGTCTCTGTTCAGCTCAGGAAAGTTATCTTCAGTTCATCTTTCCAACCATTAATCCATTCATCCATCCATCTGTCCATCTATCCATCCATGCATCTATCCATCCATCCATCCATCCACACAAGGTAAATCTTCTAGGTAAGATCGCAGAGTAAGCACAAGTCTAATTTCTACCCCCTCAGAGAGCCATTAAAATAACAGAATATAAAAGAGAAAATCCTCCCCCCATTGTTGCTGAAAACCAGAGAAGTAATACAGTCTGCACATCCAAACAGAAGCATTTCTGCTGCACATGGTGCAGAGAGCGTCAACTGAAGGAAAGGGAAAACAGCTTCTCGGGAAAGAAAATGAAGGAGATGCGGCAGAAGCCTATTGATATGCCCATTTAGAGGACAAGAACTGGAAAAAGGAGTACACGCAGCTCATCCGGACCTGCTGCAGCAAATCTCAAAGTATTCATCCTGGGCTGCTTGGACGTGGTCCTGAGGCATTAGAGCCACGCGCCCTGCTCACAAGTCACACTGACGCCTGCGTGTGGGAATGATTAGAGAATGTGTCCCTACTTAGCTTTGTGCTACCATACCAAAGACACAAGAGGCAGTCACTGAAACAGAGACTGAACTGAAAATGAAATTTCACTAAATTTCAGTCTTTTTCCACCAATAACTAATCGGGACTGAATCCATTTGCGTGCTAAAAATATGTATTTATAAAGGACTGGCTAAGGCCGAGTTTCTCCACCTCAGCACTATGCACATTTTGAACTGGATACTCTTTGTGGTGGGAGCCCTACCTGCGCTAGGTAGGATGTTTAGCAGCATTCCTGCCCATTGTCAACTAGATACCAGTAGCATCCCCTCTCTCCCCAAGTTGTGTCTGGAAACATTTTTTGTTTCCGGACATCCATTGCCCCTTTATGCCATATCCAGAACCACTGCACTAGGGAATGAAACAGACAATGGGCCTGCCCTCATGGGGTAATTGGGAAGAGGTGTAAAATCAGCGAACGCACTAACACGTAGTGTGTTCTTGTAAGAACAGTGCTGTGAAGACATGTAGAGCAGGCAGGTGAAAGAGGGGGTCCCTGGGGAGCACATGCAAGGACTGAGTGTAGGGAAGGCCAGAAGGAAGTGGGTGAGTGGGTCAGGGAATGAGCAGGGCAGGGTCCCTCAGCAGGCTGTGTGCTTGGTGGGACCCATGAATGAAGGCACCCTTGCAGCTGGGCTTAATGAGTGAGCAATGGGTGGAAGGTCAGAGAGGAAGCAGTGGCCGCACTGTGGACGTCCTTGTGGGCCGGACAGGGGTTTTGATTTTACTCTATGTGAGAAGGGAAACCTCTTTGGATCAGGAGAGCTGCCTTGTTATTTCTTTGATTATTTCCCCCACTTTTTCTTACTTTTTGGCTCCATGTTGTAAGTGGAGTGGCTTTGATGGTTTCCTCTTCCTGTTTACTTTATATGCTTGTATATGTTTACTTTAAATGCTAAGCTTTATAGCATCTTCTCCTGTGCTTTAGGATACATCCTTTCACTTTCGCTCTGTTTTCTTAATTGACCTTCTGAATATCCAATCAAATATCCTTGCCCTTAGGGCAATGTTAAATCTGGCAACTATAGCTGAGGTTTTCATTTGTCTTTTTTGACCTTGCATGGCTTTATCTTCATGACCATCTTTGATAATTTAATACGTACCACAGACCCGTGAATGCTGTGGAAGACATTGTTCATGGAATTGTCACATTTCCTCTTGCTTTTCTCACAGAACATTTCTACAGATCTTTCTGCATTGCTTTCTTCAACTTACCCCTGTTTCCTAGCCAGTCCTTTTTAAATACATATTCTTAGCACGCAAATGGATTCAGTCCCGATTAGTTATTGGTGGAAAAAGACTGAAATTTAGTGAAATTTCATTTTCAGTTCAGTCTCTGTTTCAGTGACTGCCTCTTGTGTCTTTGGTATGGTAGCACAAAGCTAAGTAGGGACACATTCTCTAATCATTCCCACACGCAGGCGTCAGTGTGACTTGTGAGCAGGGCGTGTGGCTCTAATGCCTCAGGACCACGTCCAAGCAGCCCAGGATGAATACTTTGAGATTTGCTGCAGCAGGTCCGGATGAGCTGCGTGTACTCCTTTTTTCCAGTTCTTGTCCTCTAAATGGGCATATCAATAGGCTTCTGCCGCATCTCCTTCATTTTCTTTCCAGAGAAGCTGTTTTCTCCTTCCTTCAGTTGACGCTCTCTGCACCATGTGCAGCAGAAATGCTTCTGTTTGGATGTGCAGACTGTATTACTTCTCTGGTTTTCAGCAACAATGGGGGGAGGATTTTCTCTTTTATATTCTGTTATTTTAATGGCTCTCTGAGGGGGTAGAAATTAGACTTGTGCCCACTCTGCGATCTTACCTAGAAGACTCTTTATCATGATCCATCGGCTTGAGTGGGTATAAATTTCTGTATGGAAACAGTAGGGCACTACAAGGTGTTTGAATGAGTGTCATTACACACAGTGAAATGTGAAGGAACCTATCGTTGAAGAGAGTGGTTGCTAAGTTGCAAACCTTGAATAGAAGGTTTGATGCCTAAGCAGCTCCAGGAGAGAGTTGGCTTTCTCCATACAGAGTCTGAAACGACTGATTGTGGTAAATCCTGTTTGACCTGGAGTGAAAGGACCTTTGCCCACTGCATGCTGTTAGATTGGCATTATCTGAACTTGGGTGACATTTCAGATCTTCTATTGTCCCACTAGTTTCCACCATTTTGCTATTTTGAACTGTGTATACTTCTTTTATGTAGGGTTTTCTTCTCTAAACAAAAAACAGATTTATAGCTTTACTTATAAAGAAAATTCAAAAATATTGAATATTAGAAGAAAGTTGAAGCAATATCCATTGGAGATTGACATTTTGAAGAAGTTCTTTTCAGACATTTTCTTGTTTTTTCCTCATACCGTATATAGCACTATATTCTTATATATGATAATTTTATCCTGTTCTTTCCTGTCAAATAGGTCTTCTAGACATTTCCTAATACGGATAAATAAGTCTGTGTCATCTTTGGTTAATAAAGTTTATGCTTTTGGTTGGATATGCTATAATTTCCATTGATTAAGAGTGATTTCTAGTCATTCATGATTATAACATGTTTTCAATAGACTTCTTCTTATATCTGTTCATGTATATTTTTCCAGTTACCACTATAGAAAAAAATTCCTGAAAGTGGCTTTACCAGATCAAGGATAAACAGACATGCACATTTATACACATATACATGTGCATTATAAATATGTATGTATATACACATTATGTATAATTTGCTATTGTCTTACAGAAAAACATACCTATTTGTGCTTCTTAAATTACTTTAAAGATAGTATAACCTACAACTTTTTCTGTAATTGACCCTTTAAAAATTAAAAAAATATTCTCCTCAAATTGCTTAAGTATTCTTCTGTAGAGCAACTCAACCCCAAATCATTAAGGTGAAGACATCAAAACCCAGGAATTTATAACCATCTCCTGTATTTGAGATACTATCATCAGTATAATAGGATACTGAGAAAGAAATCAAATCCGTATGGATTATTATTTTTTTTTGACAAGTTGCTAGGTTCTTAATGAGATTTTAGCTTCTTTTAAATGTTGTAGGCACAGAAACTTGTTTCCACATTAATTTCCTCTAGAACATCTATGCAAATGCAAGCCACTTAGCAGGTTTTCTTCCAGCACTTCTAGTCATGCTAGAGGGATACATTTGCCAAACACACAAAATCCATCTCATTCATGTGAAATTTCTTGCTGGGGGCAAAGCTACTGTTAACAAAGGTGAGACTCAGAACAAGAATAATATAATTTGGTATATGTGCCTTCAGTGATGTATGAGGGGAAAACTAGGATTGTGATTAGCATGTTTTTATAACATTATTGAACTGTTTAACTTAAAAATGTGATAAGTAAAAGATACATGGTGCATAACAACAGATGATATGCTTAGCGTATCTCTTATAAGGAAATAGCATTGTCTAACAACCAAAGGCAGTGGTGGCAGAAGCTTCTTCACAAGCTCTGTGGTTACTACTTCCATTTCTGTTTCTGTTTCTGAAAGGGCTTCATCTAGCAATTTCTCAGGCTCAAGTGTAGAGAAAAATGATCTCAACTCACAAATGCCTATTAAACTCAGGGAGTCAGAACAACAGACAAAAAGTCCATGCACACTGGATTTTCTTGCTAAGTTTATGTATTTTCTCCCTAATTAATTCAGACTATGTTTTTTCTACTTATCAAATATACAAAACACTCCTGACCTCCAAACAGAGAGGGAGTTGTATAGATAGTTAAATGTAAAGTCTGCTCAGGTAGAATCAATTAGCACTCATTAACATTATCTTTCATTTTTTTTTAAACCCACCTGATCCGTTGAGGTGTTTAAAGGTCTAAGAACTGCAGATGAGTGACCGTTTGTCACAGTTCTGGGAGGTAAGTGGGCAATTAGTAAGCTCGCGTTCGGCCTCCATGGGCAAGGATGCCGTGACCTTTCCTTCAGGGTGATTTTCCATCTCTTTCCGACTCTGCAAAAACATTCTCTCCAGGTGCCTTGAATTGTCTGCCTAAAATTTGTTATTTCTGTTTCTGTTTGCAGTTTTACCCTTTTCTAAGTGAAGGAAGGTCAAGGGATTTTGGCCTTTTTTGCCCTAGAGGGTAAAGGTAAAAGAAGAGGGAGTGTGAGAAGCTGTCAGGGAGCTAGAAAGCAGGGAGGAATCAGCCCCCGTGAAATGTTACTTAAAATGTTACAGCATTAGGATCTGTATATATGAGTCCGTAAGTCCTCAGTGATGAAGATGAAAATACTATTGATTTTGAATTTTTTCCATTTTTTTCTGCGGTGAAGCAGTTTAATGACAATGGTAACTTATTAGTTGGTGATAATTTAATACATTAAATAGCTACTTTATGTCAAAATAAAAATGGAAAGATCAGCCATCTTTTTTTCATATAAATAGAAACTGACAATAATATCTCAAACAGACTGAAACCTTTAAAAAACTTTCTCTGTCAAATTGGGTCTGTTCTTTTCCTCCCCAGAAGTCGGATTGTGAGGATATAGCTACAGAACAGGTCAGTGCTCTGTCCCTCTGTTTCTCTTGCTCTGAGCCGACATCTGATATCTGTTTACTGAAATAATTGGGAAACTTTTGCAAATGGAAACAAGTCCTGGGGTCATTTTCCAGCTACTTATATGATTGTACTCTTCTATACGCAGTATATAATTATTTCAGTAGTTAATGAAAGCTGTGGCTCTTCTTACATAAATACATATATACAAAATCTCTGGGGGCTTAAGGACCCCTTGAAGTTCATCCGTGGACTACAGCGTAAGAACCCTGGTTGCAGGGTAAGTCCCTGAGAGTGAATAGCAGACACTGTGTAGACCTACTTCACTTTGACTGAAAGGCGTATGTTAGCTGAGGCATTGATACGTTTCATTCTTCCCCAAGTCCCCACGCTGATAACGATATCAGTAACTTTTCTACTTTACTAAAAATCTGACCAGAGACTTCTGGAATATACAATGAGTGGAGATAATGACAGTATATTGCTTTGAGTTACCCTTTCCTGATTTTCCACTTCCAAATGAAGCTGCCGTGCAAGTGCCAGCATCCCCTTGTAATTCCTTAAATTCTAAGCCTCTGCCATCAGGCTAATCTTCATATGATTCTGATTGAATATGAACATTTCTCCACTTGTTTTGTTCACAAATAGTTATGAGTACCCAATGCATCCCATTCTGTATACTAAGTACAGGGATAAAAAAATGACCACAAGAGATGTGACCCTGACCTTAAGGGAAAATTGACATCTATAATGACCACTGGTTTGGGATTTGTGGAGCCAGAAGATAATTATCTTACAGTTTACTGATTAATGATCTACCCTAACTTTGTGAATACAGCTCATTAGGAGGAATTTCTTACTTTACCATGACAAGTACCCACACTGTATTGCCCTGTCTTGAAGGTTGCAGGCATCATTCTAATTTTATTGCATTAGACATTTCACCAGATTCTGTGAGTACATGTCTTCTACATAGTAGCACTCTAAAGATATGTGCTGATTGATCAAAGATAAATAATTTATCCATTGGCATTTTCATTTGATCTGGTATCTCAGCACAATGGTTACTTTCTAATATTTAGATTCTATATTCTCAGATGAATTGAGTGCATAAATAGAGGAAATGGAACTGACTTAGGAATAAGATCTGATTTTGAGGTTAGTGTAGCAGTCTTACCTCCGACTAGAGTCAATTTACTGTAAAGATGATCAGAAACACTAACTCAGGAAAATATTTTTAGGTGTTCTTAGATATAGTTTTAGGTGTTTTATTGAAATTAAGGAACTTCCATTTTCTGGTACTACATGGAAGGTTCTTGGAAGTCATCACTCCCAAGGCAAAAAAAAATAAAGAGAAAGTCGGCAACTTGACCTAGATCTCTCAGATAATTGAGGTCACGGGGCAAACTCCTACCCTGAAACCTGAAGAGACAGACAGACAGATACAGAAAACCATGGCATAGAAGCAAGAGAAGGAGCAGAAGTGGTCGCTAAAGCCCAAATCTTTAGAATCACTTTAAGGTTGATGAATTGCTGAGGAATCCATGTGGACAAGGTGGGGAGTTAATTTGGAAAGCAGCCAGTCTTAAAGGGCATCCACTTTTGTGACTTTATCTCCAGGATTCCTACCAGGTCCCCACAGTGAATATCTGAGAAAAATGCCCTGGAGCCCCAGGCAGAGAGTGGAAAATAAGCTATTTTAACATACACACAGACTTTCTATTGTCTTCGATAAGGCCTTCCCTCACTGGAAATTAGTTAAACTAATCCTAGCCTACTATGCTTTACCAAAGCCTGACTTACCTGGAGAAAAGTAAATGCCCAGCTCCTGCCCTGGCCAGCTTTTGAAACAGGTGATGGTAATTCAAACTCACTAAAAAGACTGAGACCTAATAGAGGACCCTAGAATGCAAGTCCCCTCCCACCACACATTGCCACCACGTCACTCCTCTTACCACACATTGCCACTACATCATTCCTCTTAGCACACATTGCCACCACATCACCGTTGTCCTGTACAGTAACACTTGATTACAAGTAAGTGAGCTGTAGCCACAGGTCCCACTTTAAAAGTCCCTAGGGACACCCAAAGATGATATGGAAACAAAAACAAAGACCCTAGAGGAAATTTTATCCTATGAAAACACAACTACAGCAAACAGTAAACGCAACCTAACTCCTAGCCCACATTACCATCAAAACACGCACTGAAGCCTTACCTACCTCAGTTCCTACTTCCCAGAATGTCATATATGGCTTTCAACAAAAAATTGCATGCATTCTCAAAGGGGAGAGAAAGCATAGAACAGAGAAAAACCAAGCATCAGTTTTGCCAAACTGAAATATGGCAGAGTCTTTGGAATGATCAGGCCAGGTATATAAAATCACTATGATTCTTGTGCGAAGGGTTCTAAAGGTTAAAGTGGACAACATGCAAAAAGAGCCAGGGAAGGAATCAGGGAACTTAGAGATACATCAATAGAAACTTGAACATCTCTCCAGAAACAATGCAAGCAAGAAGAGAGTGGGCTACAATATTTGTAAGAAAAAACAGTACCAAACCCATCAACCTGGAGTTCTATATCTAGAATAATTATCTTTTAAAAATGAAGGAGAAATAAAGACATTCTCACAAAAGCAAAAATTAAGGGAATTTGTCACCAACAGATTGTCCCTGAAAAAAAAAAAGTTAAAATAAGTTCTTCAGAGAAAAAGAAAATGATATAGGTCAGAAACTCAGATATACATAAAAAAACTGTTAGAGAAGAAATAAATGGAAGTAAAAGAAAATCTTGTATTTTCCTTATTCTTAATTGATCTGACAGATAACAATTTATCCAAAGTAATAATAGCAACAATGTGTTTGTCCACCATAATCTGGATAAATAAAATGAATTACAGCAATGTTACAAAGGATAGGAGAGAAGATTTGGGAATACTTTGTTATATTGCACTTCTGCTACTTGTAAAGTGGTATAGTATTATTTGAAAGTAGATTTGGGTCAGTAATAAATATATATTGCAAACTCTAGGTCTACCACTAAGAAAGTTTTAAAAGAAGCATAATTTGTATGGTAAGGAGAGAAAATAGAATAATTTAAATTGATAATTAAAACCAGAAAAGACAAAAAAACGAGTGGAAGACTCCCCCCACTACACTCCTTAAAAGGAAAAAAAAAAAAGAAAAAGAAAAAAGAAGAGGCCAATATATAAAACCCAGTTGCATGTATAGAAAATATTAATCCATATCGACAATTTAAATTAGTCTTTTAAAGAAGATATTAATCTGTATCAACTTTAAAAGATTAATAATCTAACCATACTAATAAAAGACAGAGACTGTCAGAAAGCATCAAAAAATAAGATTCATCTTTATGTTGTCTGAAGAAATACACTTTAAATGTAATGACATAAATAGACTAAATATAAAGAGAAGGAGAAAGATATGATGCTAACACTAATCAAAAGAAAAATAGAAAAAGTAATTTCAGTCAAAGCAGATGGCAGAGCAGATACAATTATCTGGGATAAATAAGGGCATTACATAATAATAAATGAGGTCAATTTTCCAATAAGACGTAACAATTCTGTCAAATAACAGAGTATCAGTTTACATGGGGGAAAACTGACAGGATTGCATGGAAAAGTAGACAAATTCACTATTATAGTTGGAAACCGCAATACCCCCATTCTGTAATTGACAAACCTAATGGAAAATCAGTAAGGATGTAGCTGAACTGATCACTATCATAAATCAACTGGACCCAATTGGCATTAATAGACTAATTCATCAAACAACAGCAGAAAACGCATTCTTCTGAAGCTTATGTAAAACATTCACCTTGATTGATCACATTCTGGGCCATAAAACAAACTCAAACAAATTTTAAAAGAATAGGAATCACACAAAGGGAACACTCAGACTTTAATAGTACTAAAGCAGAAATCAATAACAAAAAGATAGATTGAAAAACCTCAAAATCCTGCAAGGTAAGAGAATATACTTCTAAATAACATATGAATCAAAGAACTCTTTAATAGTTCTAAAGCAGAAATCAATAACAGAAAGATAGATTGAAAAATCTCAAAATCCTGAAAGATAAGAGAACATATTTATGGATATGTTATCCATAAATAACATATGGATCAAAGAACTCTCAAGAGAAATTTTTTAATGTTTTGAACTAAATGAAGATGCATGTATTAAAATTCATGGAATGCAGTGAAAACAGTGCTTAGAGAGAAATTTATAGAAATGAATACATAAAGAAGAAAGATCTAAAATCAATAATCTAAGTAACCACCTTAGGAAACTAGAAAAAAAGAGTAAATTATATTCAAAGTAAGAGGAGAACCTAAATAGTAAAAATCAGAGCAGAAATCAATGGAATTGAAAACTGAAACACAACAGAAAAAAATCAACAAAGCCAAAAGCCAGTTTTCTGAAGAAATTAACACAATAGATAAAACCCTAGCCAGGTAATCAAGTGAAAAAGAGAGAAACATGAATTATTATTATCTAAATAGGCTATATATATAAATAGATTAAATCAAAAAATTATAAGCCTTTTAAAATAGAAAGCACCAGGTCCACACGTTTTTTATTGTGGAAGTCTACTAAATATCTAAGAAAGAATTGTTACTAACTTTCTACAAGAAAAGAAATAATAAAGTAGATAGAAAACTTTCTAACTCATTCTATGAGGCTGGAATTATCCTAATACCAACACTACATGAAGACATTGCAAGAAAGAAAAACTA
Organism: Plecturocebus donacophilus; assembly: GCA_004027715.1. NCBI lineage: Eukaryota > Metazoa > Chordata > Mammalia > Primates > Pitheciidae > Plecturocebus > Plecturocebus donacophilus. The sequence goes on from PVKP010016700.1 coordinate 16,126, forward strand.
CAGACTGATACCTCTCATGGACCCACATGTAAAAATCTTTAACAAAACATTAAAAACTGAATTCAAGACTGTATATAAAGTAATATACACCATGAATAAGTGGGATTTGTTTCAGGTATTCAAGGTTGCTTCAGTGTTCAAAAATCAATTATGGTAATTTATCACATCAACAGGCCATAGAAGAAAAACCATGTGATGGTGAGAAACTAGGTAATTCCTTTCTAACACTGGGAACAAGGTGAGGATATCTTCTCTCACCACTCCAATTCAACTTCATACTGGAAATCCTAGCTAATGCAATAAGACAAGAAAAGGATAAGGCAAAAAAGATAAGTTGATAAATTAAATAAAAATCAAAATTTGCAAAACTTTCCTAAGGCACAATAAAATTACCAAGTATGCATAAAATATTTTTTAAAATACATACAGAAACTGTAAAGATTATTTTTCAACCTCCTCATTTTTTATCATATTACTGTTGAGATAAACTATCATTGTCTCATAAATTTACCAAAGAGACATCTTTGGTTATTTTCTCAAAAATAATTGGAATGCTACTGAGGTGTGTATGTGTTTAATAGGTTTAATAATTAATAATTAACTTAATATGTTAATAGGTTTAATTTCCTTTTAATAAAGGAAGCCTTTTACAACTCCAAATACTTGTAAAACACTTACAATTTATTAGTCAAGCAGTTGTGGCATTATTCAAACTGCTTTTGATTGAACATAAACCAATTTGAGCTTGCTTAAGCAAGGAAAGCAAGCTCATTCTGGATCAGAACACACACTCAGTAAAACCGTGGAAACTCGGAATGGAACTTAACACACAACAGAAGTTCAGCATCTCTGCATTCGTGTTCTATGTGATTCCTAATTTATGTCATTTCATTTTTGGCTCTGCAGAGCCCCTTTTGATTTTTTAATTTCACATGTGAAATAGGAATTCACCCACTTTCACTTCCTGAGTGTACACATTACTAGTCTAGTCACATGCAGAAGCCAATTGGCTATGTTATGAATCTCAATTCAGTGGTCTGCCAGAAGAAATAGAAATGCTCACTATATTCATGAACAGTTCTCGACATTAGTCTTCATGAAGGAAATGCAATTAGATACCACTTCACACCCACTAAAGTGACTAAAATGATGAAGACCAATAATACTTAATGTTGGCGAATATGTCCAGCAATTGCAATTTGCATATAGTGCTAGTGAGAACACAGAATCACTTTGGAAAATTAGTGAGCTGCTTTGGTCAATGACATGTTTTTTAAAAACATAGCAATTCTAATACTAGATATTTTCCCAAGAAAAACGATGACATCTGTCTACATAAAGATGCCTTTAAGAATGTTTGTAGCACTCTCTGTTATCTTTTTGTATAATAGCCTCAAACTGTATACAATATAGATACCCTCTGATAGGAGCATAAAGAAGCTATGGTTTGCTCATTCTACAGAATGTTACCCAGCATATGCAGGACGGCAATGTCAACAAATCTCAGAAATAGGATGCTGAATTAAAGAAGCCAGACATGGAAGAATCAGCATTATTGTATTTTCATGAAGGCCTAGAGCAAGCAAGCTAATCTATGTTGATAAAAATCACAGAGGTGGTTGTGGATGACAAGAAGTTGACTAGAAAAAGGCACAAGGAAGTTTTATGAAAAGATGGAAGTGTTTTATATATTGACTTGCATCTTAACTGCTATGATAATGCATTTGTTAAACTTATCTATCTGTATGTTTAAGAGCTGTGCATTTCACTGTATGTAAATATACACAGTGATATTTAAAAAAATAAAAAGCCACATAATATGTTGCACCATATTAAATTGCTTATTTTTAGCCAATTTTAGCTACAAAATGGAAATTTTATATGGTCCAACCTGCAAATAACTTTTGTCTCTAAGAGAAATGTGAATACTGTTTTTGAAACTTTTTCTGCAACTGCTATAGAGGAGATGGGAGAAGAAGAGGTAACCTGGGAAAAGAATGAACTATCTACAAGAAGCATGTAGTATGAAAGTATACTGTCCCTTTCTTATTGATGTGTGCACATGTGTATGCATGCGTGCATGTGTAATAGCACCTGCATTTATGTCTATACATTGCATGTGTGTGTGGTGGAGGACACCAATAGGCCTTTCCACAAGAGACAGGTGTTGAACTTTGTGGCAGATTGGACAATGTATCTGTATTAATTGCCTTTATTTACATTGCATTTTGCTCAATTTATGGCATTCTTCTGAGCACCTGGATCTGGTTGTTCTGTGTAAAAATGGTTTTCATTCTGAAAATTACAAAACCCACTTTTGCTTAGAATATGGTTTTCTGTTCGCTGAGATTTATTTTAATGCTGAAAAGTTGGAACCAATTTATTGTGAGTTTTCAGCAAATCCTTCTCAGTTTGCCAGGAATTCCACTGTTTAATGCACATGTGGAAAAATATTGAGACTGAGCTGTTGAGATGTGTTGGATTATTGAGAAACTGAAAATAGTAAATAGTTAATTGAGTAGAAAATAGGTTTGGCAAGGTTTTATGAGCTAGAGAGAAAAGTTGATAGACTGGACCCTGGAACCACACATATGAGAGAATTTATATTGTTGAAACTCAACTCAATGGCCCGTAACTACTGTGGGTTAGTTGTGAGTGTGGCCAGAGCCTTGGGAAGATATTCTGAGCACATGCGCTCAGATGACCACTGAAGATCCTGCATGAATAGTCATTTCTCTGCCTGTGACTATGGCCCATTTTTGCTGAGTGAAAATTAACTCATAATAGCATAACCTCATAGCACTATGTCAGTTGGGTCACGTTGTCCTGTCTGCCAACTGTGAAGTCTTTCTCTGGGTAACACAACAGAGATTCCTATTCTGCAAGATAGTTGAATGCTTTATAGGTTTAGATAAATTTGGATTACAAAGCCTGTTGGAAGTCCTTTATGGAAAATAGAAAGCTGTAAACAATGAAGCAATGAAAAATTAAGAAATATTAAACCACTTTCCAATGAAATGCATCAGTAATAACAATAGCTAACAATTATGTAACTATGATAATTGGCTAGGAAAAGTTCTAAGCACTTAAGATACATAAAATCATGTAATCAGAAAATCTAGTAATATTGGTACTCATATTATCTTCTTTTTACAGCATATAGACCGAGTCAACAAGAATTTTAACGACTTGTCTAAGATAGCACAATTACTAAGGGGCAAACAGGAAGTTTGGCTTTATCTGATCCTCTTTTGATTATTCTATAGCAATTTCAGCATATCTCTGTAGATTGCTGAACTGGAGTTCGATTTATATTCATATGATAATACACTGATTGAAACATACATTTATAGACATGGGCACATACATGTAATTCTACATATGCATGCATAGGCATCCACATAGTCACAAAAATACACAACTTCTTAAGTGTCAGAGTTTCGTAAGAGAAAGGGCAGCAATGCTGGAGTCAGAATCTGAGACTGAATCCTGGTCGTACATTTTCCAGCTGTGCATATCACTTAAACTCTCTGTGTCTCAGTGTTTCTCATGTAGAATGTGACTTTAATGATGGTTTCCTTGAAGGATTAAGGAGCAGGAGCTGAAACTAGTCATTAAAAAGCCAGGTATTTTTTATTATTTTGTTCTTCATATTTTATTAAGAACAATTTTCTTTTTTTTGGTGACTAAAAAAGAATTGTTCTCTAGACATAGCTTGTTAGAGTTGGGGCCTCCATTCTGATTTTTTCCACTCAAATTATTCTGTTTCCGTCTTTGCCCTTTTTGCTACTAGGCTGTTAGACGTATCTGTGGCTGTCTCTCAGGCCTCAGAATTTGAAATCTCTCTTCAATTTCCTGCTGTTACCTGCTTGAGTTTCATTTATAAAGAGTAGGGTCAGCAAGAAAAGGGACTTACTAACCACATGCCCTGGTGCTGTACCAATTCTCCTTAAGTCTTCCCAGTATGGCCTGATATCCTCACAGTCTGCGGCTCAAGGGTGAGGGGAAGTCGGGAGGCTATGACCAAAACTAGACCAACCTCAAAACAAAGTCTCACTGAAGCCTTTGCTTGAGTGTCTGAAATCTCTAGTTTTAATATTGAATTCCACAGTTTGTTGGGTCCTGTTATGGAAATTAAGCACATTCTTCTTTTTGGATATTGTAAGTTTTGGTACTACCATTGGAAAACAAAGCAAAGCAGAACTAGACAAAAAGCCCCCTTCTTTCCTCATTGCTTGTGATAATTACATTGTTATTTTCAAACTAGAGAGTGACATTTGATTTCTTGTTAACTGTGTTTCTGCAATGTTTCGGTATTCTACATTTTAAACAGGCTGTGGCCTGGAACAAGATTAGGCCAGTGAGTAGCCCTAAAATACCAGGTGGCTCTAAGTATTTCAAAACCAAGACTCCTAATCACAAGAGTCTTCTTTATGGTTATACTATTTCTATAGCATAGATCATGTTACATTGAATGTAGAGAGGCACAAAAAAATCATATAAACCTTTCATGATTTATCCTTGCTGAATTAATAATTTCTGCATTTCTAGAACTTAGTTGTATCAAATCCTTTATTATGATCTGTCTGTATCAAAGCTAACTATCCATTTATTCATGTATCTACCTGTTCATTTATCTGTGTTATCTATCTATCTATCTATCTATCTATCTATCTATCTATCTATCATCTATCTATCTATCTATCTATCTATCTATCTATCTATCTATCTATCATCTATCATCTCTATCATCTATTTGTCACATTCCTACTTATTCTACTAATGTATGGTTTTCTGGGAGAGCAGGAAGCAGAGAACATGCCTTCTTCTTCTTCTTTTTTATTAGGTCTCACAGATATCAGCATAATGTTTTGTAAACAGCCACACTTTAAAATACTTGTTCTTTTGGTTGCTTTGAATTGAAATAAACAAAAGTATAAAACAATAGTTTAGACTTTCATTGAATACTTTTGTACCTGTCCTTCCCATCTCATATCTCCAACAACAGAAGACTTTATCACATACCACTTTCAGTACCATAGTGCAAGGAGAGCATCCAAAAAAATCAGTGAGAGGCGATGAGTTGGGAAAATGTCAGTTGGATGGTGTGAGGGGAAACAGAGCTCTAAACTTTCAACACATCCTGGTAAGAAAAATGAAAATTGTTATGCCCAAGACATTTCAGGAAGGAAGGAATATGACTGTAAAAACAAGACCCCAAATTGTTACATTTGTGAATTTCAGTGCCAATTGTGTTTGTTGATATAGTAAGCACATTTTAAAAAACAGTATTTTTATTTAAGTTCTGGGATATATGTACAGAATGTGCAGGTTTGTTACATAGGTATACATGTGTCATGATGGTTTACTGCACCTATAAACCCATTATCTAGGTTTCAAGCCCTGCATATGCTAGGTATTTTTCCTAATGCTCTCTCTCCCCTTGCCCCCCACTTCCTGACAGGCCCAGGTGTGTGATGTTCCCCTCCCTGTGTCTGTGTGTTCTCAGAACTCCCACTTAGGAGTGAGAACATGCGGTGTTTGTTTTCCTGTTCCTGTGTTAGTTTGCTGAGAATGGTGGCTTCCACCTTCATCCATGTCCCTGAAGAAGCACATTTTAAAAAATTTTTTCTGTGTTCTTAAATGAAGCATTATATCTGAACAAATCAGCATTGTTAAAAAATGGAAGGCTTTTCTTTGGAGGAGCAACATTCAATTGTAGTAGCTTTGAATGCCATTTTTGACCAATTGCCTTGATTTCAGATCATCACTTACTGCTGCACTTGAGGCGTCTGCGTATGAATCACACGTGTAGTTGAGAAATCATGGATGTGGCAACTGTGAGTGTTTACAGAACTGAAGCACTGCTGTACTCACAAAAATGCCACGGTGAGGCACCTGGCTTTCTGTTTAATAGTCATAGTAATGAGGATTCCAAGTGTGACTTTCTGAGCCAGGTTTGAGGCCATCTTCTCATTCATTTTTGTCGACAGTTATCAATGGCTAGCCTGGTTCTTGTCTGTCACCTACTAGGTAAATATTTGTTGAATGTAACAGAATTAAAGCAACAGACATTGATGTGCCAGATCTAATACTAGAGGCCAGAAAGTAGAGAAATAAGTTTGTTGTTAAGTGCAGCTAACAGGCACACAGGATCAAGCAGAGATATTCTCAGTGAATTTTGAATGTCAAAGAGGAATCATCTTTGCGGAACTGGAAAGGACTTTTCACCATATTAGCAAGTGTGGGCAGAGCACTCACTGTGTGGAGAGCAGGGCATTTCCGGGACGAGGGAGAATTTTAGCCAGTGGTTATAGCACGTTGTAGAGAGGGTGGCCATGTGGAAAAGAGGTATAATCTAGTGGCCAAATTACATTTCAGTGTTCTATTTCAGTTCCAGGGATAGGTTTTTGTCCTGCAAGGGGCAAGGATCAGTTGAAGCATGGCCATACAGAAACATGGGCTGGGATGCTTTCGAGATCAAGCTTGTCCAGCCCACGGACTGTAGGCCACATGTGGCCCAGGACAGTTCTGATTGTGGCCCTACACAAATTCATATACTTTCTTAAAACATTATGGGTTTTTTTGCAATTTTTTTTTTAGCTCATCAATTATCATTAGTGTATTTTATCTGTGGCCCATGACAATTCTTCCAAGGTGGCCCGGGGAAGCCAAAAGATTGGACACCCCTGCTCTGGATGGTGAAAACATTACCCAGGAATGGAACAAAGAGAAGGTTATCTCTATGGGCCTTCTGCTTCTCTGCTGTCAGAACAGATGCCTTAGTGGTGCTACAGCATCTCTCTCACTTTCACAGCCCATGGACAGCAGCCAGCAGCTTCTACCACATGTTACGGTGAGCCAGAATCAGTGGAAGGAATTTCATTTTTTCCAAGTGCTTATTATAAAATGTTTCAAAACTGCAGAAAAGTTGAATACATAATAAAGCAAACGCCCATTTATTTAGCTTCAACAATTATTAAAATTTTGCTGCATATGCTTTATTTTCTTTGTGTGTGTAAATTACCTGGATTGTCATTTATTTTTTTCTTGTGTCTCATATCTCCTTTTCTTGCATCTCCTCTATTTTCCATTAACTTGAAATTCAATCAAAAGATCTTGTTAGATTCAAATCACACATTTTTGGCCAAAATCTTGTATTGTTCATGCTATAAATTGCCTTTTATGTTATATGAGAAGGTAGGTGATAATAGATTATCCTTTGGACTTACTTGTGTCTTTGAGTATTTCTTTGATTTCTGGTCCAAAATATCCAAAGCTTACCTTGTAAATCTCTGCTTGATTCCTGTTAGTAAGAAATATTATTTAGAAGCCAAGATATGAATTGATTGATACTGGGATGACATTGCTTCTATGTTCATTCTATGGAGCTAGAAAATATGTATAAGTACATATATGTAAAAGATATATATATATATATATATGTGTATATACACACACACATACACAAATGCATCTATATAATTTACATAACAAAAATAATATATACATATTTATATTTCCAATTCAAATTTAACCAAGTAGTATAGTTTGTGGAATTTCTTTGATATTATCTCCTTTCTACACTGAAAAACCTAGATGTTTCACAAATTACCATATTTGATTAATCATCAGAATATGCATGTTTTAAAAGTTATAATGTTAGTGCTACTATTAAAATCACCAAAAGAGGCTTTGGCTTTCTTTGCACCTCTCCTTGTGTCCTGAATATATCCCTCTAGGAATGTAAGCATGTGCACTCAGAGCATTCTGTTACACATCATCTTGAAATACTTATTTTCTATGTGATTATATTACCAAGTTCATATATGTAGATTCATTTGTTTCAGCGTGTTTTTTAATTGTATAGCTTTCTTTTTTTCTTTTTGTTCTAAAGTGATTTTTTGACCAAGTAAAATATTACATTCAAAACAAGATACACACAGAGAAGTTTCACTCCCATTTTTGACTCTCATTCCATTTTCTTCTTCATTCACCTGGAATTTTCTTTTGCAAAAATATATTACTAAGTATATTTAATCTTTTGTTTCTACTACAACACAGAAAGGCTTCAATATTCACTGCTGTGTACCTTAAAATACAGCCTAGGACTGTCTCTCTTTCCTTACATAGAAATGTTGCTTATTTTTTCTTACAGCTGAATGATACGTCATTGTGTGAATATACCATATATACAAGCAGTTCCTTAATCAAAGGCATTTGAGTTGTTTCCTGTCTTCTGCTTTGTAAACTATGACATAGAACACAACCTTGTCCATATAATGCTTCACATTTACAGAATTTACCAACTGGGTAGATTTCTAGAAGATGGTTTTCTAGTTCAAAGTGTTTCTGTGGTGTGTGTATATGTGTGTGATTTTTATAGGTATTGCCAAAACATCCTCTATAAGACTGATTCTATTATGACTATGCCCATTTCATCACAGCTTCACCATGAGTTTTGTCAAACTATCTGAAAGTTTTACTGATTTCATTAATGAGAATTGGATCTAAATCTAATTTTCACTTGTTTTTTTCTTATATTTATTAGGAGTAAATTTGGTACCTTCTGAACTCGTTTCTTGTTTATGAGTTTGCTGATTATTAACCTACTGTGAGTGAACATTTGAGAAACTGAGCAGATGGCTGCTACAAATCTAACCGAAGCTTTTGAAAACCTCATGGTGCTAAAAGACAAAATGACATTTCAGGACCAACTCAGGAAGAAGTTCATTGGTACCAACCCCATACCATGGGACCCCTGAAGGGTTATGCCTTAGAAGCAGGGATGGAAGAAAGGTAGGCTGAGCCTTTAAAAGTGTGAAAACTGACCTCAGGCCAAGGCAGTCCCTGATAGGATTAAGGTGATCTGTTCCAACCCTAGCAACTTGCCAGAAAAATAGAGGTAATGCCCAGTAGTCACCACTATGCAAAACATTCATGTAACACAACTGTAACTGTTGTACCCCTAAGTCTATAAAAGTAAAAATAAGTAAAAAAGAATAGCTAATATTTTGTCCTTTATGTTTATGAGGCTTATAATCTGACAAAGAAGTCATTAAAGTATGAAAAAAACCCCAGCAACACAATGTTTTAAGAGCTTATAATTGAAGACAGCATTGATCCCAGGATAGCATAGGGTGCCAACGAAGGTCCATCCTGGAGGAAGGGGTTCTTTCCGTTGAATCTTAGGGGAGATGACATTTGGGGGAAATGTTAAGGCATGGAAGAAAATCACTGGGTAAACGAGGGTTTTCTGTGCCCTCGTGGTGCAGGCAGACACAGCTGAGATGCACAAAGGCAGCCAGGTGTGAAATTGTGGATTAGGACAATGGTAAGAGTTTCAGCGTCTTGAAGTTTGCTCAGCATATGGGCAAGCAGCAGGACATGAAATGGGACAGGATTAGTCTTCTTTACCTTGAATAATTTTAAGGAAGAGAGCCATAGGGTTAGTGCACTTTATAAATGTGACTCTGGCCATTGTGTGAGGGCTATGAGTCTGCTAATAAAGCCATAGTTGCAGTTGTGAATATAACCTATGGTGGAAGACAGAACTGTGGACATCCGAGAATTAAAGAGGTTTTACTTTTTAATCTTACTTTCTCTTCCTAACGCCTGTAGGGGTACTAACGATTAGAGATTCAATCGTTATAACTAGGTTATAAGCTTAGATATGCTTAGGTATATAATAAATGCACCTTTATTTGTTCTATATTTACTTTCAAAATACTTTGAATCCCTTTCCACTGGCTCCGGAGATTTAATTTCAGTGAATGGGGTAAAGTCTGGTCACAGCTCATTGCTGGTGTCCACCGCAGCCTTTCAGCTGAGGATGTTAGGTTCTGGACAGTGGATCGTACTCAGGGCACAGGGATGTTGCTGTCTCTTTTTTAAGCTGAAATCCTTTGTAACATTCTCAATCCTTGTGAGTCCCTGGAAGGTTTACAGGCGTCACATCCAGACCTTTGTGTCTTACTTACCTCAAGTTTTAAAACTTCAAAGCCAATATTTGTCTATTTTATTTGGTACTTTACCATTCATTTTGGAAAAGCACTTCCTGGAAGCAGCAGATGCCTCATGATCTAGTTCCCAAGTGGGCATTACTACGGGCGAACTGGAAATATGGCAGAAAAGCATGTCAGTTGATATTCCAGAATTTTAAATGGACACATTTTTGTTCCCATATTTACACGTGAAGAGACAACACTTAAGATGACTGTAGGGCAGCTGGAGATGTGAGGAAGCACCGAGAGGACAGATTCGAGAGAGATTCGATGTTTAGACTTCACTTCAGAATACATGCGGTTGAGGAAAGAGGTATTTGACTTGAATAAGAAGCTAATGTGAATAGAAAGCCAGGTTGCAAAAAATACATAAACAAGTAATTCAACCAAACTGCCTTTCAGAATCAAAATGGAGGGGTGAGGAACTGCGTAAGTTGATAATTATGTTGCTATGGTTACTTTTCCTGATTGGAACAATGCTATTGAAGAGTTGGTTATTTTAAGTTGACATCTGGTAACATTTAATTTATTGGGAAAGGAACTTGGTTTGCATTCAGATGTATATTTTAAAATCATAACTTCTATTGCATTTTGGTGTAGGTATGCACATCAAAATTAGAAATTAGTTGTTTACTGTTTTAGACTTCTTGAAAGTAAATATATTTACATTTCGAGAAAACAATGCTGGATATTTTGCATATTTGAGAAGATTATCCCAGAGGTGGTAATGGAACTATCGTAAAGTTGGGAGTGGGGCAGAACTATGGTCGTGTAATGTTTCCACTGCCTACTAAGCATGCAGCCAAAACCTAGCTAATTAAACTCCTTGAACCTTACTTTTCTAATTTATGGAGCACTGTAACATTCTTTTACATGCAATAGGATGTGCAATATTCTGACGAGACTCTGTTTCCATTATCCTAGACTGCCATTCCCGTGGTTACAGCTATTGAAATGACACCCATAGAAAACAGAAGAAAATAATTAGCTTCCACTCATTTCCAAATCCAGTACTGTGGGTTAAAAATTAACCACAAACAAGCATAAATGTATTTTTGTAGGATACATCCTAAGAAATATTTAAAGGCATTCTGTGTTTACTGTTAAATTTATCTCGTGTTGTAAAAGTCTTTCTTTCCCACACACAGTAACTTGCATCACCCTGGTAAATGTACACTTATTGAACTCTTTCTTGGCACATTGAAAGGTACACTTATTGAACTCTTATAGGGCACACTGCATACATTGGGAAAATGGCACCGACATTGCACAGTACCTGCCTTCAAGTGACGCTGTGCCAAGCAGGAGATATTATAAGACATAGGAGCAGTGCCATACCAAGCCAAATAGGAGCCTGAGACAAAAAAAAAAAAAAAAAAAAAAAAAAAAAAATCAGTAACACTGAGCCAGTCTTTATTGAAATTTTTAAATATTTTGTTTATTATAATGCTTGGTTTTATGTGTCAGCTTGCCTGGGCCCCAAAATGCGTAGATATTTGGTTAAATACTATTCTGGGTGCTTCTCTGAGGATGTTTTGGGATGAGATTAACATTTACATTAGTAGATTAAGTTCAGAGAATTGCTCTCATTAATGTGAGTGGGCTTCCTCCAATTGCTTGAAAGCCTGAATAGAGCAAAAAGACTGACCTTCCCCAAGTGAGAGGACATTCCTCTTGCCTAATAGCCTCAGCCTGGGACATCAGCATTTTTCCTGCCTTCAGATCTGAACTGAAACATTGGTTCTCCCTGGGTAGTCAGTCTGCCACCCTTAGTCCAGAACTTGTACCATCAGATATCTTGGTCCTCAGGCCTTTGGACACAGACTGGAGCTACACCAAAGCTCTCCGGGGTCCCCAGCTTGCAGACAGACCCACCCCACAGAACCTGGGACTTGTTAGCCTCCATAATCTCTGCTGATCTTTCCTAATAACTTTTTTCTCACTTTCTCTCTGAAACTCTAATGCATTCATCATGGACTTCTACACTGATTTTTTTTGGAATATTACATTAAAATTTTGCATCTCTCAATAACGAAGATTTTTAGTGCTTCTTCAGATTCTGCATCAAATGTGAGTGTCTAACTCAGAGTCATGCATCAAATGTGAGTTTCTAACTCACCTTACCCAGTCCTGGACTTGCATAGGAGACAGTAAAGTGCACCTCCCCGTCAAATTGCCTCTTGAGAAACACAGAAACTTTCCTTACCTTCTTTCTGCCTCCATTCTTTAAAATTCTTCACATCACATTTGCCAAATCACTCAATCTCTCTTTCACCATTGCCAATGTCTTTAATCCTCACTCTAACTATTGCAACCGTTTCCTGTTTGGCTTATTTTTCTCCAGGTATTAATCCCTCAATCCATTCTTTACACGCTTTTAAGGGATTATCTTTCTAAAATACAATTCCGATTTCATCAATACTCCATCTAAAATGCCTTTTTTTACTCACCATTTCCAATCTTAGCACCGTACATAAGTTATATCTCCAACATTGTTTTATGTCTTTTTGTTCTTGATAATCCCTGGTTAACTCAAATCACACCATAGTGCTTACCAAGACTAAATAATGTTCTTTAACTGTGTTAGCTCTGTTAATGTGCAGCTTCTCCTGCCAGGCTCTGATGAACTCTACTTATTTTTTACCATGCCACCTAAATGTTATCATCTCAAGTTTGATTTTTATTTCCTCTACAATGAAAAGTTTTATCTCTTCTCTGTATTTCATAGTACTTACCATTTATTGTGAAAATAATAGTAATCTTTACTCTGGAACTTTAATTATATGCTTAGAAATTCATCTCCCCCAGCAAACTGTTGGGGAGGGAAAGATATTGCTTTCCTTATCCATGAATCTTTTACATATACCTCAGTGTCTAGCCTGGGTGAGTCTGGTTGTTGAGCAAATAGGTACCATAAAGTAGAAAGTCATAAGTGTTATGAAAGAGGATGACTTTATGGATATCAGATGATGTGAGAAATAAGTGGAGTAACAGGGGACAGCCCCTAGATATTATAATTCTCCATGAACTTGGTATCTGAAATTTGGTATGTCTGGCACCAAATGACAGTGATATATTGGAGGCTCTATAGCCAAGTATCTTATAAAGTATTAAAACAAGAAATTACAGATCCATACCATTTATCTTGAATGCAATTAATGTATGTAAATCCAAATTTCTATTTAAATTGGAAGATATAAAAAGCAATGTGTAAAAGTATGAGAAACTTGAAAACTTAGCTATTTGGCAAACAATTCTAACTTCTTAATTTTGTATTTACTGTACTTTGCCCCAAGAAACTAAACTCTCTGGAGCTCTATTCATCTAAACCCTGGGCTTGCTTTATTAGTGCATAGTCTCACCACCACTCCGTTCTATCCCACGACAATTTTTCTACCAGAATCTGTGTTGAGTACCCTAAAATAGTTTGCATATACTGACTGCCTCCAGCCAGTATCTTATTTCTTCCTGTGTGAGTTGTTTTCAATAATCGCTCCTTAGTTCTTATAATCTGAGTATGAATTCTTTCCCACAACTCTCTCCGTGGTTTTATTTCAGACAGGGAGCTTCCAGGAATACATCTTTTTCTATAATTCTAAACTTCAATCAAGATAAATAAAACATCACTGATTTGTGTCACCTGACTTTGGTCCCAGGTTTAACCTTATTTGTCAGTCACTGAGTAACCCACTCACAGATTCTGGCTGAGAACTCTGCATCTAGCCAGAGTCTATTCATCTGAAGATTCTGTTATTCTTAAAGAAATCAAATATTTTGCATACCGTATCTGTCACTTCTTGAAAAAGAAAAGTGAAAACTGATCCAGATTCTTCTTGGATAGGGATTCTAATTACTGCAAGTATTCAAAAATATCGCTTTTCTGGTCTTTTTGAGCTCCGCGGTCCAGAGGTCATATAATCTCCATAATCAGCACAGTGCATATTCATTTAAAGTATGTGCTTTTATGCAAGTATCTCAGGTATGTTTTTTCAGTACTGTGAATACTGAGGAGGTAAAAAGCAGTATATTTTATGCCTATCCTTTCAATCTCTAAAATAACATTTTTCATTTGTATAGTTCTTAGTTTTTAAATACTAGATAAGTGATGAACAATTATCTTCAAATTACACATGAGGTAAAGAGACCTATACTTTGGGTCACACAGAAGAGAAGAGACAGAATCATAATTTCAGCTTAGAGTCTATGATTGCAAGTACAACAATCCTTGTAAAATACTAGTGTGTAGTCTTCTCCCTCCAGGAGACAGAAAATTTGAGGTTTAAATTTTTTTTTTTTTTTTTGAGACAGAGTTTCACTCTTGTTACCCAGGCTAAAGTGCAATGGCGTGATCTCGGCTCACCGCAACCTCTGCCTCCTGGGTTCAAGCAATTCTCCTGTGTCAGTCTCCCGAGTAGCTGTGACTATAGGCGTGAGCCACCACGCCCAGCTAATTTTTGTATTTTTAATAGAGATGGGGTTTCACCATGTTGACTAGGATGGTCTTGATCTCTTGACCTCGTGATCCACCTGCCTCGGCCTCCCAAAGTGCTGGGATTATAGGTGTGAGCCACCGCACCCGGCCTTAAAAAATTAATTAAAATTATTGACTTTAAATATTTGTTGATTGCAATTACAAAGACTTTTTTTCTATTACAAATGATCACTTTATACAAATTATAAGTTTAGATTCTCTCTTTAAAAAATCCCAGAACACTGCAGGCAGTGGTGGGTGCACATAGTCCAGTGGGAGGACTTTTGAGCCTAGAAGTTTTGGGTTGTGGTTCACTGCGCCCATCAGATGTCCACACTAAGTTCCACATCAACACGGTGACCTCCCGGGAGTAAGGTATCATCCGGTTGTCTAAGGAGGAGTGAGACAGCCTAGGTCAGAAATGGAGCAGGTCGAAACTTCCATGCTGATCAGTAGAAGAACCGTACCTGTGAATAACCACACTGCAGCCTGGGCAGCATAGCAAGACAGTCTCTTAAAAAAAATCTAGAACAGACATATTAGCTTGACAATTAAATTTTTTTTTCTTAGAGACAGGGTCTCATTCTGTTGCTCAGGCTGGAGTGCAGTGGCATGACTGTTGCTCACGGCAACCTCGATCTCCTGGCTTCAAGCAATCATCCTGTCTCCGCCTCCCAAGTAGCTGGGACTACAATTAAAAAAAAAATGTTTTGTAGACATAGGTTTTTGTTCTGTTGCCCAGGTGGGTCTTGAACTCTTGGCCTTAAGCAGTCATCCCATCTTGGTCTTACAAGTCATTGGGATTGCAAGCATGAGCCACTGAGCCCAGCCTAATCTTTTTGCAAAGACATTAGAGGGTAGAGGGCTGGCAATCTCCTGGGGGTGACGTCCAGAAAGTCAGACACCACTATGATGGTTAATACGGAGTGTCAACTTGATTGGATTGAAGGATATAACTTATTGATCCTGGGTATGTCTGTGAGGGTGTTGCCAAAAGAGATTAACATTTGAGTCAGTGGGCTGGGGAAGGCAGATCCACCCTTAATCTGGTGGGCACAATCTAATCAGCTTCCAGGAAATATAAAGAAGACAGAAAAATGTGAAAAGGAGAGACTGGCCTAGCCTCCCAGCCTACATCTTTCTCCCATGCTAGATTCTTCCTGCCCTTAAACACTGGACTCCAAATTCTTCAGTTCTGGGACTCAGACTGGCTCTACTTGCTCCTCTGCTTACAGACAGCCTGTTGTGGACCTTGTGGATGTGTCAGTTAGTTCTGTCCCTCTAGAGAACCCTGACTAATACAATCACCCTTGTGAGCACAGAGGCCATCAGGCCAGCTTGAGTGGTCCTGACAAAAGGCACCTGTCCCCCTGCAGGACTCAGCATTGGAGCCCTGCCTGAGGGTGAGGGAAAAGGTGCCTTTCCATTTCATTCCATGTTATGCCTCTCAAGTTCCAGCAGCCTTTCTTGTGGACACTCCTGCCGCACTGGTCTCTTCTCTGGGAAGCTGTGCCTGACATCCTCAATGAAGTCCTGATTCCTGGATGAAAACCCAGCCAACAAGAGCGGGAGATGCCCCTCCACCAATAGTATTTGCTACCATCACCGGCCAATTCTGCATCTAAATGCGCAGAGACAATTCCTAAAACCGTGGAGGCCTGAGCTCTCCATGGTGATGGGTGTGTCTTGCTTATTTACTCAGTCACTCCTCTTCTACTGGTTGGTTCCAGTAATATTTAGCAGCTACTCAACAGTTAATTCCAGTTCAAAAAAGAAACTCACTACCTTACTGCAGCACTCAATAACAATAAACATTTCCAATGTTAGCTTCATCCATGAGCATTTGCAGACTGCTTACTATGAGATAGTTTCTGCTGAGGAAAACACACTAAAGCTTGATACTAAAATCCAGGCATCAAAGGTTTCATTGGAATGGAAATGTATTCCACAATAACTATGCCTCCAGGTGGCCCAAACTCCTCATTGCAGATACAGCTAAGATTCTTGCAGGTCCCACCCTTTTTATAGAAGTAGGTGTTCCTAGTAAGCGATTGTTATGGCAATTATATGCTGAAGCCCTGCAGGAAAATTACCCAGGTCTATATTTCCTCCTGAGTGCATGTCATAAGATGTTGAACTCACCACAAACGTGCAGTATCTGCAGAGGTTAATAGAGTATTTTCTCTATGAAATTGAGGTCATAGCTCTTGCCTCTCACTAGCTTTGTTTTCTTGCGCCAAACTGTTGTGACTTGCAGATGTAGTAATACTAAAAATATTAATTATAGACAAGTCATAGTCATTACTTCATATAAAATTAATGATTTAATTCACGTGAATATAGAAGCAAAGTTTTAGTAGGAGATCTGTGTTCCAGAGATGATGTAAACCTTCTGGCTTCTGTGGACCATCTTGGGTAAGTCATTGGGCCTCCCTCAGCCACTTTTTACAGATTCAGATTTTTACTGTCTATTTGCTCGTAATTCTCAAATCTGTATCTTAAACTAAGACATGTTTGAGCATGAGACTAAGTGTTTTATTCAGGTTGGGCTGAAAAATCTGTTTCTTACCGTTCCAAAGGCTGGAAAGCCAAGCTCAAGATCCTGCAGATCCAGTGGCTTGCAAAGCCCTTCTTCCTGGTTTGGAAATGTCTGCCTTCTGCTTCTATCCTCACATGGCAGAGAGAGAAAGAGACACGAGAAAGAGAGGAAGGACTCCAGGGAGTTCTGCAATGTCTTCTAAGAGCATGCTAATCACATTATGGGGGCTCCACCTTTGTGATCTAATCACCTCCCAAAAGCCCCACATCCTGCTACCATCACATGGGAGGTGAGCGTTTCAACATCTGAATTTGTGAGGGGACACAAACATTCAGTCGGCAGCAGGAACATACCCCAAACCAGAATCTCAATGAAGAGTTTCATCTGGGTGATACCCCGTCAGTTCCTGTAAAGCCCTGAACTCCACCTCCTCTTTCGGTTTCCTCTGCCATGGTGATACTGCTGCCTTCCACTCAGGTTACGAGGACAGGGTCCACAGTTTCCCGTCTGCTTCTCTCGCTCTCTCATCTCGAGTTGGTCACAGATTCCTGCCAACGATATCACACAAGGGTCTCCTGGTATGTCATCTCCTGTCTTGAAAACGTATGGTCGCAGTCCAGGACCATTTATGCCTTCTCCCAATATTTCCTACTTTACTTTCTTCCATGCTGTTTTCCATGCAGGTGATTAAATAAGCTTTCTAGTAAATACAGAAAAAATAATGTCATTATTTGCTTCCAAACTCTCCATTTCTCCTCCATTGCTTACTTTTTAAAATAACACGGTTTTGTTGTTGTGGCAGGATACACATAGCATAAAATGTACCGTCTTAACCATCCTGAGTGCACAGTCTTGGGGTACTGAGTCCATTCACGTTGTACACCATCACCACCACCCATGTCTAGAATGCTTTCCATCCTTCAAAACTGAAACTTCGTACTCATTAAACAACACTGCCCCACTTCTCTCTCCCCTCAGTCCCTGGAAACCCCATTTAACTTTTTGTCTCTGTGAATTTGACTATTCTAGATATCTCATGTAAGTGGAGGCACACATTGTCTTTCTGTCACTGGTTTATTTCACTTGGGTTCATGTCTTAAGGTTCATCCACGTTGTGACACATTGCTCTGATTTGAATGGGTCTCCTTCAAAATCCAAGTGTTACCAATGTGGTAGTATTAACAGGGGGGAGTCTTACCTGGCAATTAGATCAAGAGGACTGTTCCCTCATGAGTGGGATTAGGTGCCCTTACAAAAGGACTTGATGAAGGAGTTTGTCCCCTTTTTGCCCTTCTACCTTTTGCCATGGGAGAGCTCAGTGCTCCTCCCCTCTGGAGGCTGCAACAAGGCCTCCTCTTGGAAGTAGAGAGCCACCTTGAACCAGATGCTGAAACTGCTGGCATTTTGATCTTGGACTGATAGCCCCCAGTGCTATAAGAAATAAATTTCTGTTCATCGTAAATTACTCAGTTTTTGGTATTCTATTATAGCAGCACAGGCAGATTGAGACACATATATAAGGATTTCTTCCTTTTGATGGGTGAACAATATTCCATTGTGTGTGTATAACACATTTCAATTATTCTGTCATCTGTAGGTGGACCTGAGAGGTTGCTTCCTTATTTTGTCGATTGTAAATACTGCTGCTATTAACAGGAGTGTACAGATATTCTTTTAGATCCTTGCTTTTATTCCGCTTGGGTACATACCCAGAGGTAGAATTGTTGGATCATACGGTAATTCTATATTTAATGTTTTTAGAACTGCTGCACTGTTTTCCACAGCTGCTGCCCCAGCTTACCTTCCCAGCAACAGTGCTCAACCATGTCAATTACTCTACATTCTTGCTAACGCTTGTTGTTTTCTGTTATTTATTTATGGTAATAGTCTAATGAGTGTGAGGTTGTATCTCATCGTGGTTTGATTTGCGTTTTCCATTGTAGCTAGTGATGCTGAAGACCTTTTCATGCAGTTATTGGTCATTTGTGTATCTTCCTTGGAGAAACATCTATTCCAGTCCTTTGCCCATTTTTTGGATAAGATGGTTTGTTTTTTGTTACTGAGCTTTTGGAATTCTCTATACATTCTAGATATTAATCTCTTATTAGATATGTGATTTTCAAAAATTTTCTCCAATTCTGTGAATTGCCTTTTTACTTTGTTAATAAGTTCTTTCAGTGCATAGAATTTTAAAATTTGTATGAAATTTGATGGTTTTTTTTTTTATTGCCTAAGCCTTTAGTGTCATATCCAAGAAATCATTACCAAATCTAATGTCATGAAGATTACACCCTTTGTTTTCTTTTAAGAGTTTTAAAGTTTCAGCCCTTATGTGTAGATCTTTGATCCATTTTGAGTTGGTTTTTATATATGGTGCCGTTTTTATATATGGTGCCATTTTTATATATGGTGCCGTTTTTATATATGGTGCCGTTTTTATATATGGTGTCATTTTTATATATGGTGCCGTTTTTATATATGGTGCCGTTTTTATATATGGTGCCTCATTAATTCTGTTGCATGTGGGTATCCAGTTTTCCCAGGACCGTTTGTTAAAAAGAGGGTGAATGTTCTTTCCACATTGAATTATCTTGGTACTCTTGCTGAAAATCATTTGACTAGATATACAAGGGTTGATTTCTGGGCTCTCTGTTTTGATCCATTGGTCTACGTGTCTTAACAGATACTTAATGACTTAATTTGGATACTGTCTTAATACCAGTACAGCAGTTTTGATTCCTGTAGCTTTGTAGTAAGTTTTGAAATCAGCATACATGAGTCCTCCAGCTCTGTTTTTGTTTTTATTCCAGAATTACTTGGCTGTTTGAGATCCCTTGGGATTCTATATAAATTTTAGGATGAGTTTTTCTATTTCTACCAAATATTGTGATTTTGTTAGTGATTGCATGAAATTTGTCAGTCACTTTGGGCTATATTGACATCTTAACAATGTTTAGTGTTCCAGTCTATGAACATGAATCTTTCCATTTATTCATTTATTCATGTCTTTAATTTATTTCAGCAATATTTTATGGTTTTTTTTTTCTTGAGATGGAGTCTCACTCTGGAGTGCAGTGGCATGATCTCTGGAGTGCAGTGGTAGAGATCTCACTGCAATCTCTGCCTCCTGGACTCAAGCAATTCTGCCTCAGCCTCCCAAGTAGCTGGGATTACAGTCATGTGAACCATGCCTGGCTAATTTTTTTTTGTACTTTTTATTAGAAACAGGGTTTCACCATATTGGCCAGGCTGGTCTCAAACTCTTGACTTTGTGATCTGCCTGCCCCAGCCTCTCAAAGTGCTGGGATTACAGGCAAGAGCCACCATGCCCAGCCTATAATTTTTATCATACACATCTTTAATTTCTTAATATGTGTATTTTATTTTTGATGCTATTGTAAATTGAATTTTCTTAATTTTATTTTCAGATTGTTCATTGTTATGTATAGAAATCTAACTGATTTTTTGCATATTGATTTGTAATTCTATTTTGTTGCTAAATTTGTTTATTAGTTCTAGCAAGTATTTTGTAGAAGCTTTAGGGTTTTCTGTATATATATATATATATATATGTATATATATATGTATATGTATATATATATGTATATGTATATATATATGTATATGTATATATATATGTATATATATGTATATATATGTATATGTATATATGTATATATATGTATATGTATATATATACGTATATATATATATATATATGTATATGTATATATATATATACAGAAAACCCTAAAGCTTCTACAAAATACTTGCTAGAACTAATAAACATATATATATATATATAATCATGTCATCTGTGAGCAGAGGTAATTTTACTTTCTCTTTTCCAAATTTGGATGCATTTTATTTCCTTTTTCTTGTCTGATTGCTTTGGCTAGAACTTCCAGTACTATGATGAATGCATGTCATCATGAAAAAAGTGTGCATTTTTGCCTTTTTCTCTAGCTTAGATGAAAAGATGTCAGTCATTCACTATTGAGTAGGTATGCTGTGGGTTTTTTTTATATGTTACATCTATTATGTTAAAGTAGTTTTCTTTTATTTCCAGTTGTGGAGTGTTTTTCATGAAAGGATGTTGAATTTTGTCAAATGTTTTTTTCTGCATCAATTGTGATAATCAGTTCCTCCTTCATTTTGCTAATGGGGTATATTACATTGATTGATTTTCATATGTTAAACCATTTTTATAAATACCACTTGTCATAGGTTTTAATCTTTTTAATATGCTTTTGAATTTAGTTTGTAGTATTTTGTTGAGAATTTTTGCATAGATGTTCACAAGAGATATTTTGCATAGATGTTCACAAGAGGTAGTCTTTGCCTGTTTTGATAGTCATGATGGCCTCATAAAGTTAGAAAATGTTCTTTCCTCTCAATTTTTTGGAAAAGTTTGCAAAGGTTTGGTATTAGTTCTTTATTAAATGTTTGATAGAACTCACCAGTGAAGCCATCAGGTCCAGGGCTTTATTTTATTAGATGTTCAATTCTTTCTTGAATCTCTACACTGGTTATAGGTATATTCAGGACTTCTATTTCCTCATAATTTAATCTTGGCCAGTTTTGTGTCACTAGTGATTTACCCATTTCATTTAGGTTACCCAACTCATTGGTGTATGTATGTTCATAGTACTCTTATAATCCATTTTTTTTCTGTACCATTGCTAGGAATGTTGCCACTTTTGTTTCTGATTTCTATAATTTGAGCCTTCTCTCTTTACTTAGTCCAGTTAGCTAAAGATTTGTTCAATATTGTGAATTTTTTTCAAAAAAACAACTTTTTTTTGAAAAATAAAACTAATAAAACAACATCTTTTTATTGGTTTTATTGAGTTTCTCTGGTATTCTTCATTTTCTATTTCATTCCAATTTTTATTTTTTCCCTCCTGCTGGCTTTGGCTTTAATTTGTTCTTTATCAGTTAAATTGTTGATTTGAGTACTTTTTTCTCTTTTAATGTGATGGTTTATAGCTATAAATCTCCCCCTTTCACACTTCTTTTATTGCACCTCACAGTTTCAGTAAGTTATATTTTCGCTATTATTGTCTCAAGATATTTTATAATTTTCATTTTCAGTTTTCTTTGATCCATTGGCTTTTTGAAAGTATATTGTTTAATTTACACAAATTTATAAATTTTCTGGTGTTCTTGTGTTACTGATTTCTAACTTTATCCTGTTGTGGCTGGAGAAGATACTTTGCATGATGTCTATTTTTAAAAATACATTGAGACTTAATCTGTGACCTAATATATGGTCTATCCTGCAGAATGTTCCAAGTACACTTGAATGTACTTTCTGCTGTTGTTGAGTGGAATGTTCTATGTATATCTGTTAGATTTCATTGATTTATCCCTTCATTGCTTTTTTCCATACATTCTAAACTCTATATTATATTATTCAAGTCCTTTTGTAGTCAGATTCATAACAAGGTTGTCCCAGACTCATATCTCACTAGACCCAAGCTCATTCTATGTGACAGTCATGTGGTGTCAGTTGCCAGCCTGCATCCAACATGCCCTTTCATCTGTTATTATCTCTACCCATAATATCCTTACTTCATTCTCTACTCAGAACTTCCAAAGCTTCTTTCAATACTCAGAACAAAAGAAGGAGAATGTGTAGACCTCTACAGGCTTCTTTAGATTCCCTTCCTCAGCTCCCTTAGCACTCTGTGTCACCCACCTTATGTGTGTATCACATTGGATTGTAGATGTTTGAAATGTCCATATCTTTTAGACATAAAAAAATTCCCAGTGCCAATACTCAATTGGTTACATAATTAGAAAAGATCCATTTTCTGAACTCAATTACAGAATTTGGCAGTCATTTCACTGTTATCTGCCTAAATGACCAGCCTCAATTGGTGAAAACTTCCAAGATGGGCTCAGTACTCAATCAGTAGAATTCTCATTGTCTCTTCTTTGTCCACACCTCCCTATAGCCCTTATAGTGCAAGGCAGACACTAAATCACTAAGTAAACGTGGAAAAAATTAAAGGTTGAATCTCCATCCTGCTGTCTTCTCTGCTCAAAGCTTCTTTGGCCATGCATATGTGTCTCCTGATTTTCCAGACCCCCTGATGAGGGATGGATGGTGTTTCCATTGTTCATTGTGTTAAGGGAGGGAGAGTTAAGTTCTGCAAGTCACTGGGGTTCTTATTTGATGAATTCATCTGTTCCTTGCTTACTGATTAGAAATGTCTGTCCCATTATAGGATAGCTGAGAGTTCATGATTATTGGGACTATGGGCATATCATTTTTGTTTCATTTAAATTGCTGTGAAATGAAACATTAAGCTTGGCATAGATCACGTTTCAATATCATCCTTAGCTCTCTGAAACTTGCATAATTAACCATCATAAAATTTGGTCAGCTATATAATCAGTCAGCTGCAAAAGGACACCATGAGCAAGGAAACATCATTGGAGCCATAACATATATTGTATGCTGTGGACAAATACTACTTAACATAAGAAGGAACACACATGTGCAGGAGAATCTTACTTCATTGCCTCACGTGACAAACCCAACCACTCTTCAGAACAGGACAAAGAAAGCAAGATGGAGGAATGACACAAGATTATACTTATCAGATGAGATTGGGCACATTCAGGGTGGTATGGTTATGGATAAGACTATACTTTTCATGAGTTAGTATTGATAATGCATAAACTGACAATCTTTCTCTCCTTCTCCTTAGGGCTCAGATTCCAAAAGATATACATGACCGATTTTGGCATTCATGATAGCTACTTTCTGGTAAAGGATGGTGAGAAGCAGGGAGCCAGCTGGAAGCTTTCATTGATTTCAGATTATCTGTAGTAACAAAAAGACAGAATCCAGATGTGCCTGTCATTGTTTAATTAGTCTTTCCTCTTTTGTTCTCCTGATATCGTCCCCTGCCACGAATCCTACCTCTATCTCTGTTACATGAGAGAGCATCCTAGCTTCCAGCATATCCTTTCCTTCTCCTGCTCTCAGAAGGTTTGCAGCTTAGTTAGGGTAAATCCCTGGTTATGGTTTTCATGTGACGTGGCAACTCCAAATAGGAAGCCCTAAAGTAGAACTTGGCTTTTGTGGTAACTCACAACATGACACGTGTGTTATGTTCTGAGCCCTGGATGCTTCTTGGTATCTACTCTACATAAATGTGAAGCTTAGCAAGTGAAGCAAAGCAGCTGGTTATTTCTCAGGATTCTGTGGGTTTGCTGAGGTGAGGGGAGCAGATCTTCTGTTCCACTTGATGTCAGCAGGGGCTGCTCTTGCCTCCACATTCCACTGAAGGCTGGTTGGGTCTGGCACTTTTAGAAGGGCCTCTCTCACATGTCTAGCCATTGGTGTTGTGCAAGACTCACTCTTCCTTCAGCAGTCTCTGCTGGCTTCCTTAGATAATGGTGACTGGGGCCCAAGAGAGTAAAAGCAAATGCTTCCAGTCCTGTTAAGGGCTCGACCTAAAACACGCACTTGTCCAACAAGTCACAAGTTCAACCTCGATATAAATAAAGGGAAAATAAATGTAGTTCCTTGACAAAGGAGCAGCATGCACACACAGAGCAGGGAGCAGTTATTGGAGCAGTCTTTTTAAAGACTGCTGATCACACTCCAGTTCAGTTCAGACTTCTCACAAACACTCTTACGGGGTCCTGTGGACAACTAATCTCAGAGAGCAAGTTGGAAAGGGAAGGGTGTTAGGGCTGGCTGTGTATGAAGCCTTCATATGCCTCATACCCAAAAACTCAGGATGAGGTTGAGACCCTCTTCCCTGAGCTGCCCCCCTGCCAGATGTTGCTTCCACTGCAACATGAACAACACTACTTGCGAAGAGTTTACTGGGATATTTTTTGAAAGAGGACCTAGTTTTCACTTTCATTAAACTTCTTATCCCAAACCATAAGTTTTCCCTTTATCAAGAAGACCTGAAACAAAGGGAGGGTGGAGACCTGTCCAGATAAGGACACCGCTCTTACCTTACATCTTACCTGTCATTGCTTGGCCATTCTAGTCATCAGAAATGCTCTTTGCTTAGGTAAGTTGCCCAGTTTCTCTTAGACTCTTTCCTGATGTATAAAATCAAGGATTTGACTTAGATCCTGCAAAGTTGTCAAAAACTCATTGTATTTACCAGGTTTCTCCTTAAAGCTGTAGTCAATCAACTGGATGTTTTTATCCAAAGTCTTCATCCAGCTGACATTGACCTCAATAGAGAAACATGGGAAATAACTTGCTGAATAGTTTTTTTCCCCCCCACAAATGCTTTATCATTATATAGACATGGATGTAATGTGCCCTCAGGCATCATAAGGAACTGACAATTTTTGGTTTTGAAAAATGAACTAAACCTGTCCTGATCATTTTGCCTGGCACTGCACCTGAATGAATAATTCAGCTAATTTACACTATAGTCATTTGTGCATTATGAGTGTACATGCTTTGAAAGTATTTCTGTACCTTTGCCATATTGCCTATTAAATGTGTTCTGAAAATAGATACCATGTGTGAATGTAAGTCCATGTTTAAAGAGTATGCGAATTGATACCATAGGACCTCGTGAACAACCTTTGCCAATTCTACAGTTTATTTTTATATGGCGGTGGCTAGGAAACAGACTCTCCTTTTTAAAGGTTTTGAGAATCAGCTTTTCTAAAGATGAATATATATGTTTGGACAATTATAAGTTTCTTGGTTCTACAGTACTGTTAAACTTTTTACTTGTGTCTTTATAATCTATCAACTGTTTTAAATTTTTAGGGTTAGTTTAATAAACATCCTTGAATTGTTTACACTAGTTAAGAAATTCTGTCAGCTGCTTCCTCCTGTGAGTGAGAGTTAGTGGGAGAAGGTGGTGGCAGAGAACGGAGAGCATTGCTGGCTCCAGCCCAAAGCTCAGTGTCCAGCTGATTACTTTCTATGTCCCTGTCCCAGGGCATCTGACCAAGAGAAAGTGCTTAAGATGCAGGAATGAATCACTGAGTGCCTGGACTTTCTTAGCGGACTCGTACAATTGGGACAAGTACAGAAGTAATTTTTCCTTGAGCTTGTTGCCTGCTATGTACACAGTCATCAAATATTTTGTTCAAAGTGTTTCTTCTCTTCCATGTAGTTTCGTATTGAAAATTAACATCTGTGTCATATTGTAGGTGACATGTCACATTTTTGTTTTGCCATCTATATTTTCTGCATTATATGTGATTATTTTGCAGTGAAAATGTGATTGAAATATTCACCAAAACTATCCTGATGTCGAATAGCAAACACGCCTGCTGATATGTGGGTGCAATTTGTCTCGTGGTCTCCATAGCCAGTATCGACAGCAAAGTATGCATAGAGATTTTCTAAGTTGCGTTTTTTAGGCGGTTAATTTTTATGACTTTGATCTTTATTTACTGGTACAAATCGTCCCTGGCGTACTATGGCTGGACTTCCAATTTTTCAACTTTACCAAGAGTTTATTGGAAGCTAACGCCATCGTAAGTCATGGGGCATCTGTACCACAATTGGTTCAGCTTACGATAGTTTGACTCTATAATGGCTTCATTGGAGTATTGAATGCATCTTTAACACATGCCATTTTCTTCTTCTGGTGGGTTTATGGGATGTAACCCATTCAGCAGTTGAGGAGCGTCTTTATATCTAAGGTGTTCTTACTCATGGGAATATGCTCCTCACTGTGCAGCTCCTGCAGAGAGTTCCATAAAACTATCCACAATGCAATTTTAATACTGTTCAGAATTATTTTACATATATGGACATAAGGCAATTTTCACAGAAAGAACATTTAGATTATCATACATTAAATTGGGACTTTTTGTAGTTAATTTCTAACAGAAAACAATGCATTGCAATAAACTTGCATCTTAAAATGACAAAAGATCATTTTATTTCTCAATCATCCATAATTAATATTCTCAACCCTCTATTCTCTTTTATTTAGGTCAGATAACTGTCACTGTGGCTTATGTAATAAAATCTGTTGTTGCCACAGTCCTGTATCACTCTTTCCAATAACCTACAAGACCATCAGTCTCTCTGAGAAAGCCACCCTATACAAATTGTTAAAATTTTCAACAAACACAAGAAAACATCAAAAGTCAATGCAAAAGTAGAAGATGGCTTAATTCAGACCAGTGTTTGCATGATCATGGAAATTCATGTTATGTTGTTTGGACTTTTAACAGGGAAGTTGGAAGATAGAGACATGTGCAATCTTCTTAAATGGTGGAACTAGCTTGTATCAGGAATTTATACCAGGTGAGGCATTGAACCGAGCTGGATTTCCATACAACAACCTGGGAAGTGAACCTGCTAAGAGGTTGAACGCCTAGGAATGGATCTACAATTCACTCAGACTCAAAATAAGTATTTAGCCAAGTCTTGTGGTGTCACTATTCGTTTTCAGTTACTCCCACAAATGGACAAGTAACCACTCAGCCAGAGATCCTAGGGTGGTTGAGAAGGACCAGGAAGGTACAAAAATCCCTCTAGGAGTGGCCAAAGGAGTTTTCCCATGGGCTTTTATGCTGGGAACTTTACTCCTTTAGAGTCTGAACAGCAGACAGCCCAGTGGTCAAGGGAGACTGCCTCATCCATGGAAAGTGCCCCAGGTAGGTGTCTTGGTGCCCCTGCCTGGTCTTTCATCTCTATCTGTGGGTACCTTTCTTTCCATCACAGTCATCCTCTGGATCACGTACTACATAGGACTCACAAGGGTGCGGAGGGTTGGGGTGCCGGAAATGTCACCCAACAGCAAGGTGATAGAGTTTCAGACAGAACTGGGACAGTACTTTCCATGGCTGGTGTCTTTCAGTTTTCTACAGTCCCCACTGAGGTTCCTAACCCAGTGTCTGGAGACTCCCAAGGTCTCAAATGCATGCATATTTAAATTTAAATTCTAGGTATAAATAAAGATAATTTCTAGATTTCCCTCCATCTTGATTTTCCATGCCATGGTTCTATTCAATTAGCATAAGTAACTCAGAGGTGACAGTCATATAGAGAATGTACTAATGGGTGATTTTGATTTTTGCTGTTTTCCTACAATGTTAAAGACCTGGAGGCTTTTAAATGGTAGTAAAAAGTGTACAACCAAAAATTATTGTGATTTTTTTTTGAAAAATGATGCCATTATTTTACATGAATGCTCTACTTAAAAATAGAGGCAGAGAATCAAGGGAAAAAAGACCCAGGAAGGTAACCTTTAATTTGAAATTGGATGCATTGTGATACTTGTGCTGTAAAAATCTGATGGTGTATTAATGTCCTCACATCTATTATCTGAAATTGTACCTTTCAGTTATAATGACTGTTCCAATAACATAATAACCACTCACCTGTAATTATAAGTTTTCAAAGCCTGAAATGATTCCAGTTGTTTTCTCTGTACTTTCCATGTACAAGTTCTAAAAGGCTTATTTCAACTTTCTCTGTTTTCATCTGTTGTATCATGTTGCAGTTTGAGTTAGAGCTGGGTGCATACAGAACCCTGGGGAGATTACCAAGGGCATTTTCCAGATGAAACTTCAACCTTGAAGACATCGGTGATTTGTGTCAGCCATCCCCAGGACTCACCTACACACATCTCAGTTCCATTTTCTTTTTTAATGGATTTAGCTCAAATCCTGTGCTTCTGTGTTTCATCATGAAACATCCTCAGGCCAGCCCTCATTTGACCCCATGAACAGCACCTCAGAAGTGGGCTACTTCTGTGGGTAGAGAAGGGAGCTCAGTAACAATGTCTCTGCCAGGCTGGAAGGTTTTCCTATTTCCAGAGCACACATCAGAAAAAAGATGGGAAGGAGTCTTTATCAGTTTCACAACCCTTTTCCTCCTTCACCCCATTTCTGCATATACCCCCAATTCTGCAACAGGAAAAAGTGGACATTCCAGAAGAATCCCAGAGAGAAAAATGGGAAGGGAGGTCTGCCTAGGTACCAGAAACTTTTCCCAGGAGGTCTCTTGGGGCTCAAGCAGCTTCCTGAGTATCCCCAGTACTGTCATATAAAGTTATGTGGGGTGAGTTGAGGGCTGGAAGGAGGGCAGACAGGACTTTTTAGGTGTGATTAGGTGTGATGAAAAGGGTTACCTTGTAGCACTAGCATGAAACAACAAGTATTGTTTCCCTGTCCTACTGACACTGTGTAATATGTATATGGGTGTGCAGGCACACACACTGCACACACACACACACACACTCACACATGCATGCACTGCATGCACACAGGTGCTGAGTACTCCACATAGCTAAGTTCAGCCAGAACCACACCCAAGGACTCATTCCCTTTAGACTGCCTCTCTTGACCACAGTCTCAGATATGGGGTTCAATTCTGCATTTAGCTGGAGGGATAGCTCTGGGTACTGAGCCTCAGTTTCCTTCATGTAAAATGAGATGATGGTGCCTACTTTGTAGTGTAGGGACACGGTCTACTGCGCACACTCAATATCAGCTCCTGCCTTTAGAAGAACCTGTAAATGTGCAGGTCTCCCTCTTTTGTCCTGCTAGCAAGCATTTATGCAGAGAAGCTATTATTTTTCATGTTAATGCCTCTCTTGCAGGGTAGTGGCAAGGAACAAAAGAGGGAATGAATTAGCGCCCCCAGCACCCTGTCTGCTCAACAAAAGTACGTTTATTGATTTAAAATTATGATCATGACTCGATGAGCACACTGGGAGGGTCTACAAAGCATCGTAACTCGGATCATGCTGGCTAGTAACACTGGAGCCCAGGGGCGAGAGGAATTTGGTGCTATTATTCTATCACTCAGAAAAGTTGAAACTGTGATTCCTTTACCTCCAACCCCAAACCAGTCGTGCTTTTTACTCCAAGGAGAATCCCAGATTCACTTAGCTTTTTGTGAGTACCTTTGAAGATCTTCCTGCAAAAACATTTAAAACACAGACATATTTTCCAAAAGTGAAATGGAATCTTGCTGTCCCTTTGTTTTGTTGCTTGTTTTTTTTCACAACACAGCGTAGACTGACTTGTTCCCACGTGAGTGCTACATTCTAACTCATTGTTTCAAATGGCTGCACGGTTTTCTATGTATTTCTAATATAATGTATTAACTAATCCTACATTGATGGATGATGTGTTTCTGGCATTGACAGGAATCTTGGAAGCTGTTGATGGTGTACAACGATACTAACCAGGTGTCAGAGAAGAGGTGGCCAAACCTGCCTACATCCAAGTTGCCTTGCTGACCACTCTCTGAAGGTCTCAGAGTCTGTTTCTCCTTCTGTGGAGGAAAGGCTTAGCTCAATAGAAGAATTAGTCCCAGGTTTGTAGGAGGCTTGAAAAACAATAATGTTTAGTCAAGCTCTTTGGAAATTAAAAAACAAACTATTTTTATATCATTACTGATCACAGCTACTGTAAGAAATAATGATTCCATTCTTCTTTCCAAACTTGTCACCTGAAAATGGGAGAGAAAGTGTTCAGAATAAGCTGAAAGCCTTTTAAAGGCAGGCATGAAGTTGAAGCAAGCCTGGCTGGTGGGCATGTTGCTGAGTGCCCTTGGCAACTCAAATTTCTCAGAGCACCTGCCTCTCCAATGGAATTCTGCAGCCCTGGGTCTGTGTTTGCCCAGGGCTGGCTTCAGTCAGTCCAATAGGCTTTCATTCCCCGAGTGAATCAATACAGAGAGAGTGATTTTCAAAGGGCTCAAGTCATTTGTAGTCTATCTGCATCCAGAATGTTATTTCAACTTCTTTCCCACAGAGCAAATATCACCAGAGGCAAGACCATATCTTTTTCATATCTACACAGAAAAAGGGGACAGTTTAGCACCCGCAGTAAAAGATATAAAGCTTTGAGGGTTTGGGGAACTTTTATGTTTTCTTCCCCTGAAAATTTAAGAAAAGTAAAGCCAAAGGGCAGAGATGACCAGAATGGCAATTGCAGTTCTTTTCTGAATTTAGTACATGCTTGACACGGTAGCCTTTCAGCAACACTGAATACCTAGTAGGAGCTAGTCTTAGCTAGTTACTTGCTGTCTCAACAGACTTCTCAAGAACAATGATTTTTAATTTCTCACTCTTGTTATGATGAGGTTTAGGTAAAGAACATAAAAGAGGCATGCAGATACCTGGATGAAAAAAGTAAAGTCAATTAAACACAGGAGAATCTTGTCTATATGATGCCATGTAGGCCAGTGGATTTTTATATCACACATCTCTTGACCAACTTTTGCATTTTTATTAAGAGTAGAAAGCAAATGTTGAGAGACACATAATACAGAGCTAGGCAATATTTGTGTAATGCTTCTTATATTTTCTACTGTAATTCTATAAGCATTTTACAAACCAACACTGTGAGCCTCCATGTGATTAAGCAACTACCCCTCAGTGAAGAGAGAGAAAGTGAACAGTGTGTTTTAAAGCCATTATCTCTGAGACTGGAGCAAGTTCTCCTTCCACCCAAGGTCACAGGAGGGCCGTGTTGATGTAAAGTAGACACAAATATAGTT